>JASKGM010000009.1:3099697-3127981 GCA_034509205.1 Ceratonia siliqua
GAATGAGATTGTTGGTGGTTCGAACGTCAGGATAGAATTGAGAGAGAGCTTCCATTGGACTTTTAGAGTCAAGTACATGAGTGGATAATCGATTAATCATATAGGCTAAAGTGGCAATTTCTGACATTTTGGTCAAAGTGGCAATTGAAGGTGAAGGATCAAATGGCTATGAAGGCTGGAAGGTGAAGGACAGAATGGCTATGAAGGCCTGAGAAGAGATGGCAATTAAGGCCAGGAAGATTTGGCAATGAAGGCTGAGATTTGATAGTCGGGATAGGTCAGAAATTGATGGTCGGCGGTTTCTAGGCAATTTCGACAGTGGTCAGACCTTTTAGGCGCCATCACACGTTGGCGCGTGGACGACGAATGGAAGGGCTGTGGCAGCGTGTGGATGCGTTTCAGACGGCAACAAAGACTCCGATGGCGTCGCCGGCGTCGTCTGAGTTGGTTTCCGGACCTACCTCTCGGATAATAGGACTGGAATACTCACTTCTTTAATCACTCAGAAACAATGGCAATAAAGGCAAAACGTTGTTTCTGAATGTGCTCTGATACCATGTGAGAAATTGTGAGAAAGGATAATTGTATTCTATTATATTACTTACAATCAGAGGGGTGGATTTATACACCCAGAAATCCTCAATCTATTCCTAAAACTAAGCAAGAAATAAATGCTAATTATATACATGGAAGGAATGCAAATTATAGGAGATGATTAGGGACATAATTACATAATTACAGCCCAAATTATTAGCACACGTTTTCCACACTATCTTCATTCCAGTCCTAAATTTTGAATTTTTCCAAATAGCATTTCTGATTGAACCTGTAGGAATTGTATAATTCTTCATTTAGCCATCAGAAGACGAAAGATACTAATCATGTTATTTGTGATATGATATTATGGAATCCAAGGTTGCTGCAGAAAATATGGCTAGGAAACCTTACATTAATTGGGCTGTCAAGAGGGTTACCCGGTCCCTGCAAGTTCTATGGCCCAGGTCTAGGACAAACATATTTGGTTCAAATGCAACTGGTATGTCTCTTCCAACAAGTGATGTTGACCTTGTGGTTTGTCTTCCTCCAGTGAGGAACCTGGTAAATGTTTTCTTCATATTTTTTTCTGTTATACTTGCCATGTTATTATTCTGATGGATTAACCTTTTTTTTGGTTTGTTTTTTCAGGAACCTATAAAAGAAGCTGGAATACTGGAAGGTCGTAATGGTATTAAAGAAACTTGTCTTCAGGTATATTGGCAATAAATAAGGCCATGTCATACTCGCTAGGTCATTGATTAATTTCTCCTACAAAGTTTACAAACTGGCTGTATTTTATCTGAAAGAAGTGGAAATAACATAAGGTAAGGAGGGGAAAATAGAAAAATATTAGTAGCCAAGGTTGGCAAGATCGAGATCTTACTTAAGATCAAATCGTAGGATCAGAAGATCCTACCTCTAATGAAAAGTAACAATTAGACATGTACATAAACTTATACAAAAGTTACAAATAAATACAATACCATCAAAATTACACGTAACATAAACAAAATACATTATAAATAAATAAGACCCAAAACATGATAATAGTGAGGGCATTTTGCTGCAATAACAAGAAGAATAGATACACAAGGTTTGAAAACATTCAAGTAGCGAAGACAAAGACAGAAAGAGCCAAATCCCACTTCTCCCCTACTCGTTGCCTGAATGTCTTACTGCACCTAGGATTCTCTTTCTTCAAAGGCAAAGACGTTTGGCTTCTCCAAGAAGGTCAAACTAATTAGGGATGGGGAGGCTATAAATGTGTACTATCACTAAGGGTTTGGGCTGGTTTTTTTGTTATTTTTTCCATCTCACATGACCCAAGAGGTTATAAACCTAGATATAGAAAAAGCCTAGATCCAAAATCTCATAGGATCAGCAAGATCCTAAGATCTTAAGATTTTGATAAGATTTATATTTTACATAAGATCGGGATTACTGGGGTTATATGGGAACGCAAGATTGTAAGATCTTAAGATTTAAATCAAGATCTTGACAACCTTGCTGGTAGCATTTGCATGTCTGGTCATAAATATTTTGTTATTTAAATATGCCCATGGAATAGAGTCTGTGGAATTAAATACTGTCTTTGGATGGACATGTCGTCAAGATTGCTGTTCTATAAAATCTGAGGCATGAGAATGTGTTTTTTTTATTAATTCATTTCACATATAATGTGTTTTGTGAACCTTTTTAATTGATCTCTCTAATTCTGTTTGATAGAAATTGTTTAACAGACATCCGAAGATGCTAGAATATTTTGTTGTTTTGCTGTACTTTGTTTTTCCTTTCTCTTGTTTATATCCAATGATCTATTGGAGGATATCATAATCTGTGTCTTTGTACTTTCTACTCATTCTTCTATAAATAATAATAAATAGAGCTACCTTTGTGTTAGCATATCCGAAAATTGACACTGTACTATGATGGTGTGCCAGCATGCAGCTAGGTATCTTGCCAATCAGGATTGGGTAAAAAATGATTCTCTGAAGACAGTGGAAAATACAGCTGTAATATCTCGTCTTAAGCTGTTATTTGTCTCTGTTAAGTATACTCCTATCTTCATCTCTAGAATTATCTCATGCTGTACCTTTTTTCTTTTAGATACCTATTATTATGCTAGTGGTGGAAGTCCCTGATGATGTTATCACCTCTTTGGCTTCTGTCATACAATCACCAAAAGAAGAGCCACCTTGCACTGCTGATGAACATGGCAATGACGTTCATTCTGATATTATTCGATTAGAAGATTCAGCTTTGCCAAAATGCTCCCAAATAAATTTTGATGCAGGAAAAGACTCCAAATCAGTTCGTCTTGACATCAGCTTCAAGTCCCCATCACATACAGGACTCCAAACTACAGAAATGGTAATTTTTCTTGATTACAGAACTTTGAACTATTATAGTGCTGGTTTTTTATCTTGTGGATTATATTTTTTCCGCCTTGGTAATCTAACCATCTTTCAGTCAAAAGGAAAAGAAAAATGAATACAAAACTTCAATGTGATTAAATATTAGTAATGCTGAGGTTTAGACTTTACCCTAGAACCATTAGAGAATAGGATAATCTATTGTTTTGGTGAAAAATTGAATAGTAATTTTATTTTGTTTCTATCTAAATAAAATTTCTTCTTTATGATGTATAGAAATCCTGATTAATGGAGAGAATATTTGGTGGATTGAAATCCCGGTCAACTAGGGGATTTATTGCAAGATATAAATTAGGGAATTTCTTGTATTTAATTGGCTGATACCTTGCGGGTACAAAAGGCTAATATCGTGTTGTTTTTTAAGTAGCTTTAATGTAGCATTTGAAAGATGTTTTTCCTTTTCTTGGGTTAGCATCCTGATGTATATATAGGATTGATTTTTCCCTGTAAATATACACGAATATAGAACATATTTTTCCTATTCTACTCTATCTATATGGTATCAGAGCCTGTTTCTCTCTTCTTGGCACCTCTATGACAGAGAACAATTCCAATAGCAGTGGGTTGATGACCCCTGCACTAGTCAGTAACAACGAAACTCACTCCACTACGGGTTCTGACAATTCGTCTCTCACACTCCTGGTGGAGAAATTAAACGGTAAAAATTACCATGAGTGGGCCCAATCCCTTGGCTTGTGATTGATGGCAAAGGTAAGTTGGTTACATCACTGGCGAAACAAAGAAACCAGATTCAACCAACGTTGTTGCTCTGAAGAAGTGGAACTTGAGAACTCAACGGTGACTGCTTGGTTGGTGAACTCAATTGAAACAGACTATTGGCAAAACATTTCTCTTCGTTCCCTCATCTAAGGATGTTTGGGACGCTGCGAAGGAGACTTACTCTGATGTTGAGGATTCTTCTCACCTATTCGAGATCAAGACACGTTTGTGGCAACTAAAGCAAGGAGAAAGAGGCGTTACATGTTACTATATGGAAATTATGGCACTCTGGCAGGAATTTGACTTAAGTTATGAAGAAAATTGGGCATGTCCAAGTGACAGTGCTCAATATAACAAGAAACTTGAGAATGAGAGGGTATTTGAATTTCTTGCTGGATTAAATAAGGATCTAGATGATGTTAGGGGAAGAATTTTAGGTAAGTGCCCCTTACCTTCAACCAGAGAGGTATTTTCATAGGTGAGAAGAGAAGAAAGTAGAAGCAAGGTAATGGTGAAGGAAGGCAATCTCATTGGTTCCTCTATGAATGAAGTATCAGCTTTGCTCTCCAAAGGAACACCTACTGCCTCAGGTTCAAAACAACATAAGGGGCATTCTTGGTGTGACCATTGTCGCAAAACTGGGCATACAAAAGAAACTTGTTAGGAAATTCATGGAAAACCCGCTGATTGGAAACCAAAACAGTCTAGGGCCGAGGCTATCGAGTTACCACAGAACATCAGAATGAGAAGCCTCAAACTGAGAAATCTCCCAATCAAAATGGTGCCTTTAATTATGAACAAATTGACTAGCTTTACAAACTGTATTCCAATTTTCAAAATTTTGGTCAGTCCTTTACAAATACTATTCCTTCTGCTTCATTAGCTCAAAGAGGTAATTTTTTAAAGGCCTTAAATACTACCTTGAGTTCTAAAGATATGTGGATTGTTGATTCAAATCACATGACTAGTTCATATCATCTGTTTTCTACTTATTCTCCTTGTGCTGGCAATCTTAAAGTTAAGATTGTAGATGGCTCTCTCTCTCCTATTGCAGGGAAGGGGAGAATTTGTATTTTATGATTCTTTGACTCTTGAATCAGTTCTCCATGTACCAAAATTGTCCTGCAACTTGTTATCTATTAGCCAGCTTACAAAGGACTCTAACTGCTCTGCTAAGTTCCTTGCTTCTCATTGTTTGTTTCAGGCCCTATCATCAGGGAAGACAATTGACAGTGCTAAGGGGTATGATGGCCTCTACTACCTTGAGGCTAACAAGGGTGCAAATAAAGTTGCAATTTGTGATTCTGCATCTAGTCCTAGGGATAGTGAAATTATGTTATGGCATTTTGGAATGGGTCAACCCAATTTCTAGTACCTAAAACATTTGTTCCCTGCATTATTGTCTAATAAAAGGCACCTTGTTTTTCAATGTGAAGTCTGTGAGATGTTAAGCACCAATGAACCTCGTTTCTCAAGACAGGGTACAAACCCTCAAAACCCTTCACCATGATACAGTGATGTGTGGGGTCCTACACACATTCCCAATTGGTCTCACACAAAATGGTTCATCATTTTCATTGATGACCATACCCGGGTGTGTTGGGTATATTTGCTAAAAGATAAAACTGAGGCAAAATCTGTGTTTATAAATTTCCACTACTTATTGAAACTCAATTCCACACCAAACTTAGATTTTGAGAACCGATAATGGCACATAATACTTCAATAAAATTATGGGAGATTTTATTCAAAGAAATGGGATGGTTCACCAAAGTTCATGTGTTGACACCCCACAACAAAATGAAGTGGCAGAATGCAAAAATAGACATATCCTTGTGGTTGCTAGGGCCCTAGTGTTTACAGATTTAAATCCAGGGAGAAATGCAAAAGCACAAGTTGACAGGGAAATGCTGGTTTATTCAAGGAGGCCAAAATCAAGGTACAAAGAGGACCTCATACCCGAGGTACCAAGAGAGTTGGAACCAATGATGGTTCCAAGTAATGAAGAACCTTCTTCCACCTTAGATAAGTCTGATTTTTCTGACCTTTATTTACCCATTGCTTTAAGAAAAATAACTCGGACTTGCACTCTTCATCCCATTTCAAAGTTTGTATCTTATAATGCCCTATCTACTAAATGTCGTGCCTTTAGTTCCAATCTTGACAGTACAGAAATTCCAAGGAGTATTCAAGAAGCTTTGAAAATTCTAGAATGGAAAAAGGCAATCATGGAATAAATGTGGGATTTGGAAAAGAATGGGACTTGGGAGATAGTGGATTTACCGAGAGGAAAAAAACCTGTGGGTTGTAAATGGGTATTCACTAAGAAATATAAGGCAGATGGAAGCATAGAATGTTACAAAGCATGCCTTATTGCAAAAGGATTCACTCAGACTTATGGGATAGATTATATAGAAACTTTTGCTTCTATAGTAAAGTTAAATACCATACGGGTCCTTCTCTCTTTAGCTGCAAACTTGGAATGGTCTCTCCATCAATTTGATATCAAGAATGCATTTTTAAATGGTAAATTGGTAGAAGTGTTTATGACAATCCCATCGGGATTTTGTAAAAAGGGGGAAGAAAACAGGGTGTCTGAAAAAGTTCTTGTATGGACTCAAACAGTCACCAAGGACCTGGTTTGACAGGTTTATCAAAGTAATAAAAGGTCAAGGATACAAGCAAGGGCAGGTAGATCACACACTCTTCTTCAAAGAAGCAGAAAATGGGAAGGACTCAATTTTAATTGTCTTTATTGATGATATTATCCTAATTGGGGATAACACAGCAGAGATGGAGAGATTAAAACACACTCTTGCCACTAAATTTGAAGTTAAGGACCTAGGACAGATGAGGTACTTCTTAGGAATGGAAGTTGCTAGGTCAAAAAGGGGCATTAGTGTATCCCAGAGGAAGTATATTCTTGATATGCTAGTTGAAGTAGGCGTGATTGGATGTAGGCCAAGTCACACCTATTGAAGTTAGAAAAAAATTTGAGGATGATGGAAGCTTAGTTGAGAAAGAACTATGTCAAAAATTAGTTGGTAAACTAATTTACCTTTCTCATACCAAACCAAATATTGCGTTTGCTGTGAGTATGGTAAGTCAGCATATGCATTCTCCTAAGGAATCTCACCTAGAGTCAGTTTACAAGATCCTTAGGTACCTCGAAGGCTCTCCAGGCCGAGGGTTATACTTCAAGAAGAGTGAAAAAAGGTAGGTGGAAATCTTGCAGATTGGGCAGGCTCAGCTGAGGATAGAAGATCCACCATAGGTTACTGCACTTATGTGTGGGGTAACTTAGTCACTTGGTGAAGCAAAAAACAAAATGTGGTGGCAAGGAGTAGTGCAGAAGCAGGGTTTAGGGCAGTCCCAAGGGATGTGTGAAGGTCTGTGGTTAAAGAAACTTTTGGAGGAACTATATGTCACAATGAAACTACATATTAAGCTCTACTGTGACAACAAAG
Organism: Ceratonia siliqua; assembly: GCA_034509205.1. Classification (NCBI taxonomy): domain Eukaryota; kingdom Viridiplantae; phylum Streptophyta; class Magnoliopsida; order Fabales; family Fabaceae; genus Ceratonia; species Ceratonia siliqua. The sequence goes on from JASKGM010000009.1 coordinate 3,106,854, forward strand.
CAGCTATCAACATATCTCTCAATCTTGTCTAGCATGATCGCACCAAACATGTAGAGGTGGATAGGCATTTTATCAAGGAGAAAGTGGAAGAAGGAACTATTTGCATGACTTATATTCTTACTAAGGAACAAACTGCTGATATTTTCACAAACGGACTTCCTCTACAAGCCTTTAATGACTTTATCTACAAGCTGAACATGATCAACATCTACAATCCAACTTGAGGGGGAGTATAGAAATCCTGCGATTAATGGAGAGAATATTTGGTGGATTGAAATTCCAGTCAACTAGGGGATTTATTGCAGGATATCAATTAGGGAATTTCTTGTATTTAATTGGCTGATACCTTTCGGGTACACAAGGCTAATATCTTGCTGTTTTTTAAGTAGCTTTAATGTAAGCATTTGAAAGATGTTTTTTCCTTTCCTGGGGTTAGCATCCCTGATGTATATATAGGATTGATTTTTTCCTGTAAATATACACAAGAATACAGAACATATTTTCTGTTCCTATTCTACTCTCTCTGTCTATATGATCAAATTGTCTTCCTTCATTAAAGAGACCTTTGATTTTTTCTTTTTGACAAAATTTTCTTCTTTCATAAAAAGTGACCTTTATACCCCCCTGGAGAAAATGGGGTGGATTGGACACTAAAAGGAAATATCTGACTGACATCTTGGAATGGAAGCTTTAAAAGTAAAATCTTGAATTTCTGTTACATATATAGAATTGGATGCCTACCACTGAGGCAACCTACTTTTTTTTGTTCGATGAGAAGAAAAAAAAAAAAACTGATGAGGCCTATTGTTTTATTTATATGTTGCCTTAACTCAAGCTGGAAAATACATGTTATCTCTGTGTTCCTGACTTGTTTACAAATAATTCAGTCTGGGGATCCCTTAGTTTAATAAACAGAACAGCAAGTTCACTCTTTGCTTTATTTCTTTAATTGTCTTGGCAGAGTTAAAATGCACAAACCCGATTATCTTCATTGTAATTTGTCCTCTCTTTCTTTCCTTTTCTAGGGGTTTTTTTTTTTGGGGGGGGGGGGGAGGGGCGTGACTTCACAAGGCTCTTTTTGAGATTGTTGTGGCATCTTGAAAGCTGCTGTGCATACGTTTTGTGAAATAACTTAGAATACTATTTGGTAAAAATGTAACAAATCTGTTATGGGTTGCACTTTAAAAAATACAGTGTTGGTTAAAGCTCTAATAAAATTTCTGAGTGCCCAAGGTTACAAAAAACAGATATTATAAATTTAAGTTGGTAAGATATAGTAAGTTTTTTAGGTATTTCATATTTTAACAGTCACTTGCAAGATGCTTCTCAAAGAACTAGTAGCTATTAATAATAAGCTGAAGAACTCTCAAAATTTTTTTAGCAAACACAAAATTTTACTATTGTTATCAAAAAAGCACCATAACCAAAAGTCGAAGCATTCCCAAACAGATGTTTAAATGAATGCTTGTGCCTACTCTACTGTGGCTTCCTTTGCGGACTTCTACTCTTTCTACACACTCTGATATATATATATTTATTTTTATGTACAGATATATATGTAGATATATATAATTTAAAGTCCAAAATAAAATTTTTGGAATCAGGGCTGATTTTGAAGTTTTATTTAGGATTTTATTCTTCATAGCTGCATTTTCTTGCCTTGAACTTGTTATGTCTTAAAAAGAAAATATTGAGGTCAAATGTATGAGTACTTCTGCTTTTGTTTTGCTTGACCATCAATTCTGATGCCGCTGCATGTAGGTTAAGGAATTGACAGAACAATTTCCTGCTGCAACTCCTCTTGCTTTGGTTCTAAAACAGTTCTTGGCAGATCGGAGCCTAGATCAGTCCTACTCTGGTGGCTTAAGTTCCTACTGTTTGGTATGCGTGATTGCTTACTTGTACATGAAAATTTCACATCTCATTGATTTCTCCAAATTCTCTAGGTACTGAAGTAACAGAGATGGAGGGGGCTTTTAAGCCTGAAAAGAATTTGTTAAATAACATGTTAAAATCCAAAACAAGAAAAATAGTAATGGCTCTATCTTCTCAGAAGGATGTTGATGTAGAGCCAAAAAAAAAAAAAAAAACACAAAACACTCTGAAAACAAAACTCAAATTCCTCTTTTATTAATATCAATGAGCGAAAGGTAACGATTATAACTAATTAAAGGCCTATTTAAAGGCAATTGACTAAGAAACTCTCAGATATCTGGAAAGTAAGATATGGGTTAACATAATCCTAGGCCTATACCTGAAAAACTAAGATATGGGCTAATATAACTCTAGGACCAAAAGCCTTTATTTAAAATCCCTAATGAATAATTATATCATTACATAATTAAATAAATAATATGTCCATTGTCTTATACGTCATTAGATGTGGATATGCAATATCATTAATTAGATTTGATTTATATGATCCATCAGTTAATAGACAGATTGTATGGATGCTGATAATGTAATGTTTTTATTTCGGTTGTCAGCTGTTTAAGATTTTTCAGAACATTCTAATTTAATGGTAATCCCTATAGTTGTATATATGCTTATATCTGGACATTATTTTATATTTACTAGTTATTTGACTTGTGCTAAAGCCCTTGTGTTGCAACGCCATTTCTGAACCCAATCTTGTGTGATACAAATGTGTATTTGAAAAACCCCAATTCCATATTTATCAAAACATAATTTTGTTTTTAAAACACAATTTTATCTAATTTTCTAGGTTGAAAATATACTTTTGTTCCCTCTTCTTTTAATGATAATTCATTTTTGTGCCTCTACTCTCGAATTTTACAATTCAGTCCTCTAGCATCTGTAAGTGGGTTTAATATCAGCAGTCTGTGTGGCCCTGACATGTGCTGTAGTTTTTTATGACATATTTTTGATGAAAACTAAGCTAACTTGGAGCTGAAAGGATGTCACTATGACTTTTCGTGAAACTTCTGTTTGGGTGGTTTTCCTATGCTTACACTTGTTTCTATCTTAAATTCAATCTATTTTTTTGGGTATCTGTGCTTTGGATGATTTTCAATTTTGAATTTAAGAGCAGGAATTTGTGTTGAAAATACAATCAAACATACCTTATGGACTGTCTCTTTACCCTTTATTACTGGAACTTATTGCATGTATAAAATTTTATTTTCCCTATGTGTCACAATGCCGCTTTTGAAAAATTTTCCATCAGGTTTAAGGAAACTGGCTTGTTATTCTTTCAAGTGTTTCCATGAACTTTGAATTTTCTTGCTTGAGAAAATGTAGTCTGTATCTTCTAATGATTTGTTTTTCCCTTTTGGATATAGGTGTTACTAATTATTCGTTTTCTTCAGCATGAGCATCATCTTGGCCGCCCAATCAACCAAGTAAACTTTGATCTTTTAATTATTTGTTTCGTTTTATGATATATCTTACCATTGATAACAATTGAGGATTTTATCCTTTCTCTAGGTACATGATAGTATTAATGCCTAAACCTTCTGACTCCTATAGCTGTACTAAAAAAAGGCTGAAACTAGGGCCTGACACAGTTGGATATTATTCTTAATAAATGTAGGATATGTTGGAGTTTTTTTATGGCATGTTAATGTGGGCATGACATGAACTGCACTTTTAAAAACTAATGCTTTTGAAGCAAATGGCGTATTTTCTTTCTTAATGAATATATGATATGGTATGTTGGAGTATCTTTGTTGTGGTTTTAATTCTGTTTCCATTTGCTTTGTAAGATGAGTCTAATAAGGATCTTTTTGCAGTCTTGAGTTGTTTGAAGTCTTCATCTTATATGAATTCTAGGAATTCTCTAGTCTAATTTGGATTAGTAAATCTTAGTTTTTACATTATACATTACGTTGTATATTGTATAACATGATAAGGATGAATAATTCTTGTTTGAATAAGTCTGAGTCTTCTCAGTGAGAATTTGAGTGTTTGAAGGTTTGTGAGTCAGGTTCCTTGCATATTTGTCTTCCTCCATTTCTTTCATTCTCAACCTCAGGAACTTTTCAGGTAATGTATTGTTCATATCACTGTTTGCTCAGATTTCAGTTAATTGCCATATCTATGGAACCATTTCTTAAAACTCTTATTAATACTGATTTCCTTACCAATCAAAACAAAGAAGCCTCCTTGCTTTTGCTTTATAATACCTACACCTTTTCATCTTAACACACCTATTTTGCTGCTACTTGAGAAATTTAACAACCAGGTGTGTGATAGCATTCAGCAACCGATTATCGTAATTGAAATCTTTTGATTCCTACACCCTGAAGTGTTTCTTTAAGCCAAAATCATAAATTATATAACTTTGGAACATTAATGCCCATCCCACAGCCATAGTAAGGAAGTTTTTAAATCTTTGAATGGGATGTCAAAGATCAGTGAAATAAGTTGATGTTACAAATAAAAGAAAGAGGGATAATAATGATATGCGTGGTTAGTTTTTAAAACCTAGAGAGTGGCTGCTTTTACCCATATCTGTTACACTGCAAGCCTCAAATTAGATGCATTTCTTTCTTGGAAGGAACATGCAACCCATTTTACTCTCCGTGCCTCCTCTTGCCTTTGCTTTTTCCATGGCAGGCATTCATGTCTCTTGGCTTTACACTCTAAGTTTTTGGTTAATTGGTACTTTGAAATGATATTATGCTTTGGACTTTGATGTTGAAAATCATTCTTGATGCCCTTGCTTAACTGCTTAGATTCTGTGAAAAGTGTTCTATAGGAATCAATCATTATTAAGAAAAAACAACTTTCAAATGTTCTGCTTTTAGTAGAAGCTCCAAATAGCTGCTTCTCTTTTGCGGCATGAGAATAGATTCTGCTGCCATATAACAGTAATTTCAGCTGTCAGCCAAACACCTTAAGATATATCAGAAGTTCTCTCTCTTTCTCTCTTAACACTTTTTAAGTTGTGCAACAGCACAGCCAAACATGCTCTAAGTTTAAGCCAGCTGGTTTTTAAACACTTGTCATTATCAAGCCCTGTTGGACTTTGGTACTTCTTTGGATGAAGGAAGTAAATTTTTTGTAAGATGAGGTAAAGAAAAGATACCAGAGATGAGGAGAAGGCATCCTCCTAAAAGAAACAAAAGAAAATGAAAAAGCAGGAAAACAATCATCAAAGTAAAGCATTCCAATTCCTCTGTATATTAGATAATGAAACTTCTTGATAATAACGATTCGATGAATGCCATAAAGAGGCTAAAAGAACTAAAGAAGTGGCAGAGGAAGAAATTTGCTTGAATTCTAGTATTAAGCTCTGTTGAAATTACCAAACAGAAGCAAATGCAGCTTAATTCCATAAAGACCTTACTTTCCTTCTTACTCCCAAAACCCTTGTATCTGATCAATAAGAATTGCTCAATTAACTAGACATGTTGGACTTCAATATTGAAAACTGGTCTCACTGTTATATTTGGAACTGTTGAAATTTAGGGTTAAAGCCAAGGTTTAGAGGCCAAAGGAAAACCCACCTACTCAGCCCTTGTACCTTCCATTATTTTTAATACTATTGAATAGAGTAAACTACAAGATAAATTCCCAGAGATAATAAGCTAAAACATAAAGTAATATGAAGCTAATAAAACTAGAAGACTAATCTAATTAGAAGATAACTCTTAACAGGAACCTTGAAACCTTGGAATGTTTGATATTTAAATATTGTTCGATTTAAATTAGGAACTTTGAAACTTCAAAAATCATTTGGGTACCCTGGATAAATGTGAAAGCCATGTCTGGGTGAATGCTTGGTCAGGGGTTTTTGTTCTCTTTTGATCAGAAAAAGAACGGGTTAAGAGAGGGCCATTGTGATAAAATGATATTCCTGCAGTTTTTGATTGAGTTGCAAGGTCTGTTCTGTCCTTCAATTGCTAAGAAAACGAACTGCTCTGAATCTGATGCCTGTTTCTAAGTTTGGTTCTTAAAGATGGTGAGGTAACAGAAGAAGCAGAGTTCTAATGTCCAGGAAATCCTGTTCTATCAATATCTGAGTTGGTATTTGTTAAGAGTAATTAAGCTAGTAAGGGTATTTTGGTCTTTAAGTCTGCGCATTTATTTCAAATTGTGTCTTCTCCTCTCAGTATATAAATACATGATCACCTGTCTAATATGACAAGATTTTCCATTATTTCTCTCTATCTTTAACATGGTATCATAGCTTAATTTCTGAAACCCTAAAATCCAAGAAAAAAAAACTAATTTCTCCTAATTTTCCAAACAGTAGCCAGCAGCAGCCTTCATCTAACAGCACCAAACAGCCAGCCCTTCCTTCACTGCTCCCCGTTGACCAGCGACTAGAGCCTTCATCGCCAATCACCTCTTCCTTTCCCGGCGACGACGATGTCCGTAACCTAGGGAAATAATGCTCAGTTAGTGATGTTTTTGGACGTTGTCTGGCCAGATCTTGCTTTGTGGTGGCTGCGTGGGGTATTCCGGCAGGTGAACCACATTTCCGGTGGACAAACGGTGACGAATGACTGTTTTGGTGATGAACAATGGGTATATCACTGTGGGTGGCCGATTTTTGAGCAATTTGGCTGATTTTTTGAGCAATTTGACCTTGGATAGTCTGATTTTGGTGCTATTTCACTTGGGTAACTGACTTTGGTGCGATTTGATCTTGGGTAGTTTTATTTTGGTGTTGTTTCACTTGGGTAATCTGATTTAGGAGCAATTTGGTGTGATTGATATGTCTTTGTGTTTTTTTGATATATCTGGGTGTTGTTTACTTGTTTGGTGTGAAGTTAGCGTTCAATGGCTGAAGAGCACTATGATGTTATTCAACCTCCTCCTGGAGAAGTTGAAACTCGGAAATTGGTTTCTAAATTAATTCTTGCACCCACCAAAATTACTGACAGGAAGTTGGAGGGTCCCTGCAATTACCTTTAATGGAGGAAGGGGATGGAGATGTTCATATACGGTGTTGAGATAGAGGATCATTTGATTAGTGATGCTTCAATAGGTTAGTTAACAAAGAAAAAGTGGATCCGAGAGGACAAACGTCTTTACTGGTCAACCAGACAAACCTTAAAGACTTGGATTGAGGATATAACCACCCACTATGATACGGTCAAGGACCTTTGGGAGTACTTAGTGTCCCTATATTTAGGGAATGAGGATATGTCCCATCTCTATGATGTGGTTCAGGAGTTCCATTGGGCAGAACAGAAGGTGGTCTCTTTAATTAATCACTTTGCTCAGTTCAAGAAAGTGTTCGAATAGCTTAATACCTTGATGCCCATTACTAGTGATGTGAGGGCGATGATGGAGCAAAGAGAGCAGTTGGCTGTCATGTGCTTTTTTACTAGTCTTCGGGATGATTACAGTGCTGCCTGTTCACAAATTTTAACTGGGTCTGATAAATTAAAATTACGGATGTTATTTTGCTTGCTTCGGACCTCTAAGGAGTCCTTTAAAAGTCAGGCTAGACCCAATGATTCTTTTGCTTTTGTGGGTGCTAGTGGGAGAGGTGGCCATGGTGATTCTAGAGGTGGACAGAGTGACAGTCATCATACCGGTGATACCAGGTTAGTGTGTCATTACTATAAGGAATTTAGGCATATTAAGCATAACTGCCCAAAGCTTTTTGCCAAGCAGCAATTGTTTGCCAATACTGTTGCTCAAGATAGTATCTTGGAGAGTGATACTAAGATGGTCCCTATGACGACTAATGAGTTTGCCCTTTATACAGAATTCCACGCCCCCAGTCTGCTCCAATTCATACAGCCCATACTGCTCAGACAGGCATTTCCATTGCTTGCCTTTCTTCTACATCGAGTTGCTGGGTCATTGACTTAGGTGCCACAGATCATATGACAGGAGAAAGGTATTCTTTATTCCTTTTTCCTTTTTCCCAGCATCTCATCTACCTCGTGTCACCTTATTCGATGGCTCCACCTCACCGGTTGTTGGTAGTGTCACTGCTTATCTTACATCTTCCATAGCCCTATCCACTATGTTGTACTTATCATAATTTCAATTCAATTTGATGTCTGTTAGCAAAATCACTAGAACCTTGAACTATAGTATTGAATTTTTCCCTAACCATTGCGTTTTTCAGGATCTTGGGACGAGGCGGATTATTGGTAAAGGCCCGCTAGTCAAATGAGACGTACACCTTGGAGTGCAAGCCCCCTTCAGTTCCCAGTTCAGTTGCTTATCCCAGCACCTTGTCTCTAGAGGTGGAAATAGGCCAGGCAGCCTATCAGGGGCCTACAGCCTGGCTTGATGTTGACTTGGCCTATTTAGCAATTTAGGCCATACCAAGGCCTTTATATAGGCTTGTTTTAATAAATAAGGCAGGCTTATATACCAAAAGTTTGGCTTGTTTGGCCTGTAGGCTTGCAAGCCAGTTTGTTTATATATATATATATATATATATATATATATATTATATTTCATATATTTCTAAAATATTTGATACTGTTGTTGTTGTATTAATTATGTTTTTGTAACTCTGTTGTTGTTGATTGACTGCTGAATTTGCTATTATAAAATGTTGTTTTATTATCATTGAAACATTATTTCTATTTGGATTTGTAACGACTAGATGTTTTTTTTATTCAATTGATGACGAATGAATATTATTATTCTCAGATTTGAAATGAATAGATGCTATATTTGGTATATTTGTTTAAAAAGACGGATGTTTACAGTATTGCACAAGTTGTGTAGGCCAAAAAAGGTCAATGACCTACTTTTGGCCTTGTAGGCTGAGGCCTCTTTTTGGCCTTGTAGGCCACTGCCTATTTTGGCCTATTCCTTGACGGGCCTAAATAGGCTAACAAGTCAGGCTAGGCCCATTTGCTGGCCTACATCAGGCCAACAAGTTAGGCTGAGGCTGAGGCTTTGCCATGCAGGCCTGGCCTGTTTTAGCCAAGGCCTGGCCTATTTCCATCCCTACAGTTGTCTCCTTTGGATCTCCATTATTGTTTGGGTCATCCCTCTCTACAAAGTTTGAAGCAGTTATGTCTTAGTGTCAGTTTTGTGTCTAGGTTAGAATGTGAGTCCTGTCAGTTTGCTAAATATTGTCGTCTGTCTTATCCTTCGAGAGTCAATAAATGGGTTGCGTCCATTTTGATGATATTCATTCTAATATTTGGGGTCCTTATCCAGTATTGTCTAAAACTGATTTTCGATATTTTGTTACTTTTGTTGATGACTATTCTCGTGCAACTTGGTTATATTTAATAAAAAATCGTTCATAAGTGTTCTTTGTTTTATCTTTCTTTTGTTCTGAGATTCAAAATCAATTTAATACTACTATTAAAGTTTTACGCAGTGATAATACTACAGTTTTTCTCATTTTCTTTTACTTCTTTTATGGCACATGGTATTATGCACCAGTCTTGTGTGTATACCTCCCACAGAATGGGGTAGCTGAACGAAAAAATACATTTGATGGAAGTTGATCATGCCCTTTTGTTTCGCATCAAAGTTCCTAAATCGTTTAGGGCTGATGTAGTCTCTTCTGCATGTTTCGTAATTAATCAGATTCCTTCTTCTATATTGGATGGGAAAATTCTTTACTTTATTTTGTATCTCTCTCAGCCAATGTTTCCCTTGTTTCCCCATATTTTTGGTTATAGTTGTTTTGTCTATGATATGTGTCCTCAAACTTTGAAACTTGACCCTCGATCTTTGAAGTATCTTTTCTTTGGCTACCCTTAATCTCAAAAAGGGTATCGGTATTTCTCTCATGAGTTGGGAAAATATATTGTGTCTGTTTATATCATTAGTTTTGAGACTATCCCTTTTAAGTCAGAGAGCCTTGTGTCATATCATATGCTTTTGAAGATGGTTTTTTGGTTTATTGTGTCCCCTCACTGTCTGATGTTCCACTTGAACCCTCCTGTCCTCCCATCACCTGTGTTTATTCCTACAGATATCTTCCCCCATAACCATCCTTAGCTCTGCCACTCCAGGATGTACAGGTCATTCCACTGGAGACTTTTGACTGGCCGCCACTACTGCCTTCCTTGTCTCCAGATCCGTCTCTTATCTCTTCATTGCCCTACGGAAAGGTAAACACTTATCTACCTACCCTATTTCCTCTTTTGTTTACTATGACCATCTGTCTCCTATCTCTTCGACTTTTGTGACCTCCCTAGACTATATGTTTGTTCCTAAAATAGTGAGGGAGGCACTTTCTCATGATGGCTAGACTTCCGCAATGAAGGAGGAAATGCTAGCTCTTGATCACAATCACACATGAGAGCTTGTTTCTTTTCCTCCTTGGAAATAGATAGTTGGGTGCAATTGAGTTTACATGGTCAAAGTTAATCCCGATGGTTCTATTGCTCATCTTAAACCTCGATTGGTAGATAAAGGATATGCCCAAACATATGAGGTTGACTATTCGGAGACCTCTCCTGTTGCGAAGTTGGCATCCATTCATCTCTTTATCTCTTTGGCAGCCTCTTCTCATTGGCTTCTTTATCAGTTGGATGTTAAGAATGCTTTCTTACATGGTGATTTACAGGAAGAAGTTTATATGGAGTGATCTCCTGGGTTTGTTGCTCAGGGGGGAAGTATGCTGACTCTAGAAGTCATTGTATGGAGTAAAGTAATCTCCTCCGGCATGGTTCAGGAGGTTAAGTGATGTGGTTATTGAGTTCGGTTTGCAATAGAGTAGTTATGATCACTCCGTCTTTTATTGGTAATCTAGTGGTGGATGCATCTTGATGGTTGTATGTTGATGATATTGTGATAACTGGAAGTGATAGTGGTGACATTTCTGCCCATAAGAGCTTTCTTTAGTCCAAATTTCAGACTAGAGATTTGGGGCACTTGAAATATTTTTTGGGAATTGTAGTAACCGGGGGTAGAGAGGGTAATTTTCTATGTCAACGCAAATATGTCCTAGATCTTTTGTCTGAGATGAGTTTAGTTGGAGCCAAACCATGTGAAACCCCTATGGTTCCTAACTTGAAACTTATAGTTGATGGTAGAGAGTTATTATCTGATCCCGGGAGGTATAGGAGGATAGTGGGAAAGCTTAATTATCTTACTGTGACTCGTCCAGATATCTCATTTGCTATAAGTATAGTGAGCCATTTTATGTCTTTCCCTTGTACTGATCACTGGGATGCAGTTTAGAATATACTTTGGTACTTAAAAGGTACACTAGGCTATAGCGTTTTTTATTGTGATCATTGAAATTGTCAGGTTGAAGGTTTTTTAGATGTTGATTGGGCAGGTTTCCTCGTAGATAGATGGTCCACATCTGGGTATTGTGTTTTTGTTGGAGGAAATCTTGTGTCTTGGAAGAGAAGAAGCATAATGTGATAGCAAGGTTGAGTGCAAACTCTAAGTATTGGGTCACGGCTCAAGTAACCTGTGAACTCATGTGAGTGTCTCAATTGTTAGGTGAGGTTGGTTTCCACAGTTATGCACCTATGAAGTTGTGGCGTGACAATCAGCAGCAATCCATATTGCATCCAACCCTGTCTTTCATGAGAGAACAAAGCATATTAAAGCTGACTGCCACTTTATTCGAGAAAAAATTCTGTAAGGACTAATCTCTACTAGTCATGTTAAGACTGGTAAACAATTAGCTGATGTCTTCACGAATGCTCTTAATGGGAGTTGAGTCAAATTCATTTGTAACAAGTTAGGCATGATTGATATATATGCTCCAGCTTGAGGGGGAGTATTAAGAGTAATTGAGCTAGTAAAGGTATTTTGGTCTTTAAGTCTTTGTGTTAATATTAGATTGTGTCTTCTCCTCTCAATATATAAATACATGATCACCTATATAATATGACAAGGTTTTCATTATTTCTCTCTATCTTTAACAGTATTTACCTAGGTGTGTGCTTCAGGAGCATGATTACTAGTCACTACTATTTGCTGCCTATTCCCTTTACTCATGTTGCCTGAAATTCATATTAAAATTTCCATCAGAAAAGCCTCCTCATTGCCTTCTAATGGCATGGATGAGGACACGTCCTTGTCTCATCCTTCAATTTTATGACCCCTGTTTTGGCAATATCATGGAAGCTTTCAATAGGCCTTCCACCATAACTAACTATAGTGAAATTTATAATAAACTGTTGGCTTTACAGATTTGTTCCATTTTTTAGTCTCATAGGTTTGTAGCTTTCATTTAGTTTCTCTGTTTAGGAGACTATCTTATTTAACTTTCTCATTGTATATTTCTCTTTTCTTTCTAATAAAATTTCTTTTATCAAAAGAAAATGAAAACAAAAGAAAACAAAAAAACTAAACTGCTGGCTTTTAAAGATGATACTAAAATATGTAGCATCTTAGCCAGTAATTGGATTTTCTAATTTTAAGACATGATGAAGTGATGACTTATATGTCTAATCTTTGTATCTTGTTATTTTTATACTTACATTATATATCCATTTACTCATTATGCATCTTTATAATCAATTGTGTTTGTGGGTGTGTTGATATGGATGCTTTAGTTCTAATCAAAGATGGAAATGGAGAAAATAAAATATTGAATAAGTACTTTTGAAGCTTATCTGATAGCCAAACATCAATGGCAAGTACACCAGTGCACCTTAATTAAAAAGGTTAAAAGATCTGGATTTTGCCCTTTTATATCAATTAGTATCTATTTGAAAAGAATTGAGCACTCTCGTGGAGGGTTTTTAGTTTTTTCTTTTTTTCAGTTACTTCTTATTCTGATATCTCACAGCTACTAAATAAGCTTCTCATCCATTTTCTTGCAGAATTATGGAAGCCTTCTGACGGATTTTCTTTACTTTTTTGGGTCAGTGAACTATTCTGTCTTTTCTTGTTGCAAATAACTATCAGAATGGACCTTGTACCATCACAAAATTGTTTAGTGAAAATTCATTATTTAACGATTTATCTTACAGGAATGTGTTTGATCCTCGCCAAATGCGAATTTCAGTGCAGGGAAGTGGAGTTTATATAAAAAGAGAAAGAGGTTGTAGGTAATAGCAAAATCAACCTATCTTGTTTATGGAATAATTTCCTTCTTATTTACCTATTCTCCCACTCATATTTTCAACCCACTACTTAATATTGCAGCATTGATCCAATACACATAGATGATCCTCTTTTCCCAACAAATAATGTGGGAAGAAATTGCTTCCGCATACATCAGTGTATTAAGGTAATGACGCAGTCATAATCAATAAATTTGGGGTATTTTTAGTCTCAAACCCATGATGACATAAAGAGTAAGAAGAAATATGTGGCTTAAATTGGACATCTTAAGCTGAAGCTTTCATGTAATTCATCCAGAGAATGGTAAGACATAAGTGATTCTGGCAATAAATATACTGCCATCTGCTACTTCATTATTGGTTATGATGTCTTTATATTTTTTGCTGTAATATTACCTATGAAGCTTTTAGAAAGAACAACAATATTGTATTTTCCAATTTTGGTTGAACTACAACCTTGTTAACCGAATATAGTAAAATTAACAAGGTAACTTGAATATATAAATAATTTCCTTTTGATTTACCGTGGGGATTTGTAAATTTCTATGAGAAACTACTCATGTAAGAGTTGAAAGTTTTAAAGAATTGAGAGCTTTCGGTGAAGAATTGTGATATTTGAGAACTTATGACAATTTACAGTAAAATGATTAGGCTAGGGTGATTTTTGTTTTTTTGGTTATAGAAAAAGAAATTTTATTAAGGAAGAAGAGAGTTAGAACAGAGGAGAATAAGACATCCTCCAAAAGGAACCTCAAAAATAAAGAGAAGCATAAAAAATAGAAAACTCTAAATAAAAAATGCAGCAAAGCAATCCAATCTCTTTTGCAAATCTGAGATAGCAACCCCCTTAAATAAACCATGAGCAGAACACGAAACTGAGGATGTGAATACTATCCTTTCCCGCAACAGTTCCAATGGCAAAGATAAACCCCTTAAAATTTCATGCATTCTTCTCTAACCAAATACACTATAACAATGCACATACTGTACATTGCCACAGTGCTTTGTTTCTTTTTTCCTTCTAAACCCTTTAAACCATCAAAAGAAAATCCTCCAATGTTTAAGGACACCCAATGTTCTCCAAAAACTCCTAACAATTTAGTCCACAACATTGCAGTGTGTAAGAAAAGGTGAGCAGCTGCTTCTGAACTATCCATATACATGATACAAATATGGAGAGAAATGGCTGTTTTAGACCTGGGAACCTTCAACATGTAATTAGTATTAATCCCATTCACTATTGCAGTCCAGACAAACGACATTACCTTGGAGGGAGCTTTAGATTTCCAAATGGGTTTATCTTGAACGTTTGCCTATTAGGAGAATGAGTTAGAAATTGAAAGAAAGATTTACATGCATAAATACCAGAAGAGTCAAGAGTCCAGATTCACCTATCTGGATTGGGAGAAAAGTTAGTGGTTTCTAGGAGCAGCATGAGTGATTGAAATTCTTGAGCATTCCTATCATTGAGATTTATGAAATGGAAGTCCCAAGACACATGAACCCTTAGAAGATAAAAGTGTTGAAAAGGTGCACTATGTAAGGAAGATAAATTATAAAGGCATGGAAATGCCTCCTTGAAAATATATCTTCGATCCAAATATCCTGTCCAAATCTGATTTGAGATCCATCACCCAATTTTAAAGAAGCAAAAGGATATAAAGAATCATAACATTGAGAAATAAACTTCCACGGGCTATATGAGTAGCAGTGAGCGCCAAGTTGACATCCCACCCATTCTGATTTCAACCATACTTCCTACAACTAACCTGGTGCCATAATGAAGAAGTCTCTTGAGGAAAAAGCCACAGCCATTCACTCACCAGAGCAAGGTTTTTAGCTGCCTAATTTCCCAGACCCAAACTTCATTTTTTGGTCTACAACAAACATCCCATCCTACAAGGTGATCCTTTTTCATTTGTCCAACACTGGACCAAAGAAAGTCCCGCGTGATCATCTCTAATCTCCGAGACACATTAATTGTGATACGAAAAAGAGAAAGATAATAAAGGGTTATGCTAGACAAGCAAGACTACTGTGATGCGGCCACCCAAAAAAACAATGCACCATGCCAATTATCCTAAAGGAATACCCAGATAAAAGAGAGAACTTGGCAACCTGCCAGGTAGGCCAAAATGTGAAGATCCTTATCAGACACATTCAGCTTGCCAAGCCACTTTTTGCCAGATTAATCTTAAGCCCGGAGGTAATCTCAAACCTGAAGAACATTATAGGGTGATATTTCTTTGATACATGAATATACACTGAACGTTGAAGTGTCAATTCGAAACAAATTTAGCCTTATTATAGACCATAGTAAATATGTTACTTTAAGTTCTCTTGTGCTAAATTCAAATATATTTTTTCCTTTTTGTGAAGAATTTTGAACATACTTCGTATGTTTTATTATTGCTTCGCATAATTGAAACCAGCGACTTTGCAATTTCAATTGCAAGAAGTGGTCAGGCCTATAAAAGATTTTTTACTAGAAAGATCAAATGCAGGCAGTAATAGCAATTTAACATGTAAAATGTGTACGACATTTTTCACAGAAAAATAAGGGAAAAATACCTAATATATCCGATTTTATTGCGAGACTCTTAAATAACATATTTGATTAGATGAAACTCTAATGGGTAGGTATTATACTATAAAGCATGGATATTGACATGTACCCAGACACTTGTCAAGGTTAAAAAAACATAGGACACAATACGGCATAATTCTAAAGCTACATTTATACAATTGAAGATTGCTCAACAAGGAGATTCATAGTTTTATATATTATAAGATTGTAGATTTGCAGTTGCTTGGCATATGTGTCGTACCCAAATCCTAAACTTTCAAGCTTCCCATTAAATACGACTGTCATCCTATATTCTAAGCACCTTGCACTATCATTTTCCAGAAATCCTATTAAGTAAAAGGGGTTTTAAACTGTACTATCCAAACTTTTATGACAGCCATGTCATGCCTGAAAATAGGCATGCGGCGCATGGCTGTGCTTCATAGTTGTTTTATGACATTCTTCCATGTGTAGTTTGTGCTTAGCATCTTAAAGCACATCAAAATTATATCATATTGTTCACTGCTTGTTCTGTCATGCATGAAATTGACACAAAGGTTATACTAAAGTGAGATTCTTGAAATTATTTATTCTTGTATTGCTTACTTATTCATCTTCTTGCATAAGGTTCTATTTAAGAATTATACTTCGACGAATTTGGCTTTTTTGTAATGATGTTTCTCATATTTAATATATTTGTACAGGCATTTTCAGAAGCTTATTCCATTCTTGAAAATGAACTTACATTCCTAAATGGTGATGGTGAGTCATGTTCAAGGCCGCCTTACAAATTGCTACCAAAAATCATCCCAAGTCTTGATCTATCATAGAGATTCTCATTACATGAAGAGTTTGTTTTTCTGGAAGGTGCGTTTCAAGTCACCAATTATGATACTTTAACAAGAAGTTTCTACTTTGGATTTGCCCCATCTTCTTACTTGAAAAAATGTTACCAAAATTTTTTTTTGACTATATTAATTATTTCAGAATAGCAGTAACTGAACTAGAGTAATATGGAAGTCTGGCGCTTTGTTTTCTATTTGTAATTGCTGACTGTAGATTCCTGTTGGCAGCTCCCTTAAGTATGGTTTTCACAATGGATGAGCCAATTTATATGACCTTGACCGTTGACAAAATTTTAAGCAGAAGAGCCATAGAGTTGGGTTGTTGAGAAGCATGCCATCTGACTTGCATTGCTGAACATTTTGCTATATTTTTCTGAACATAGATTATTTACTTTTGGGGTTTAGACTTTTAGTAGAACCTTATTAATGCAGAATGAGAAGATATTATTATTGTTTATTTAATATTTATGTAATTATCATTTGGGAATCAGTGTTTCTAATTTAATAACTGTAGTGATTTAGGAGTAATTGTCACTAATTTAGGGATTATCAATAAAAGGTGTTTGAGCCTAGGGATATTTTATCCTATATTAGTATTCTAGTAGGATGTCATATTTGAATTTTATTAGGATTTCTTATTTAGGTTGCCTATAAATAGACCTATAGTGACTAGTCAGTTTGGAACATTACCCCATTCTTATTATATATTGATATTGAGTAGTTACTGTTTCATTTATTTATTTTGGTTCTTTGGTTCCCTTTCTGCATCACTTATGGGATAACTTTATTTAGTTATCTTCGTTTTTGCTATGGCATATTATGGTAAGTTTTGGGTTCTACTTTTAATCTATGCTTCTGGTCCCTTTACTTGTATGGACTTTGTTTTTGAGTGAGCACTCTTGGATAATTTAATTTTTGGGTCTTTTAATTTTGGGTTTGTTAGCTGGTATTTATAGTTGTGCCATGGCTTTGGGCTTACTTGGTCCTTCAACTTTTGAAAGTTAGCTCTATATTGCCAATGTATTAGATTATCAAGAATTCATGGATCAAAAGTTATGTCGTCAATAAGTGCTAGCCATTGGATGTGATAAATCTGTCTGTTGTCGAGCTTTGGATGTTAAGGTCCTATTTCACAAGATCAACCTTGTTCAGCCGAACTGCTAACCTTAATTTTTCTTATCCCCTAGGTTTTGTTATATATATATATATATATATTGGATATTGTTCAGAATTCATATAAGCCAAAAAGCACCCTTTTTTGGGTTTAATTGTTGACATTAAGAGACTGCTTTGCAATTGTCAGTGCTTAAGTTTTGGTGGACATTATTCTTCTTTGAATATTGGCATATGCTGACATAGGACAGGTGTCAATGAGTTATACGCCCAAATGGATGTCCAGAAGAGCTATCCTGAAGTGTTTGGGTTCTTATGTATTTGCCTGGATTTGTAGTGTCATTTATTTTATTAATGGTTAGTGTCGTTTATTTAAGTGTTGCTTCATTAAGGGTAATTTTGTAATTTTGTATTGCCTGTATCCTATATTATATACGAGCCTCTGTAATGAAAACTTTCAAAATATATCAATATATCAGTTTTTGTTTTCTCTGGTTCCAGAGTTTTCTGTTACTGTGCTTGCTGGAATTGCAATTCCAGTTCTCTTTAACTTGATCGTTGAATCAAGTTCTTACTGTCCACTTAGCCTTCGAGCTAAGTTTCTATCCTACAACTCTTCTGCTACATTAGGTGGTATCAGAGCAGGTTTCTCTTGGTTTGATGGCTGGCGGTGGTGAAGGGAATCCATTGGCTGTCGCTGGTCGTGGAGAGCAATCCTTATGGGGTGCGATGGGCGAGCATGTGGCTGAACAGAGACGCCAGCTGGCTGAACTGAGGGCGATGATGGCTTAATTAGGAGTGCGTGGTACGCGCAATATTGCTGAGGTTCCAGTAGGTCACGATGGAGTTGCTCGAGCTACTATAGGATGCGAAAGAGGAGTTGGACATGCCGAAACTGTGGATTTTCAGAGAACCCAGGTCAGAGATGTGTGAAACCGTACTGTTGTTGTTGTAGGTCGAGAAAGAGATATTGGGCACGTTCGAAGAGCTAAAATTCAGGGAGCCCAAGCTAGAAAATTTATTCTGAGTCAGAGGAATATGAAATCTTTGATCAGGAAGCCCAAATGAGAGGCAGACAATTCAAATTACTACTATTTGAAAATTGATATTCCCACCTTCATAGGTTACATGCCTATTAAAAATTTTCTAGATTGGATTTCAGAAGTGGAGTGTTTCTTTGAGATGAGGGAAGTGCTAAAAGATAAAATGGTGAAAATAGTAGCATCCAGATTCAAGGGTAATGCTGCAGATTGTTGGGATCAACTGAAAAGGGATAGGAGAAGGCAGGGAAAAACACCAGTCAGGACCTAGAAGAAGATGAAGCTGTTAATGGGAAGATTCTTTCCTTCTGATTATGAATGGTCTTTGTTTCTAATGCATCAAAACCACTGGCAAGCTGAACCAGAGAAAACAACATATGAGATTGTTTGAAAGAGGGAGCTAATTTGCCGAAAGTCATAAGGAAGAGTCCTGAAATTGCAAAAGACTTGAAATTTAATTGCACAATATCCATATATGAGCATTCAAGTGCTGAAGAGGTCAAATCAGATTCTGCATTAAACCAAGGTAATAATTTGGTTGATTATGGAGTAGAGGATTTGATAATATCGGAGTATGGGGTAGAAAAATTTGTATGGGTAGGTTCATTTTGCAAAGGGATGTGATGGAGCCACCAAATGCAAGAAACACAGTAAATAAAGAAATCATAGATGATCCACTTGACACTGTATCTAATGAAGATGATGGCGGGGTGGTTGGAGATGATTAGATAATGTTGGGTTTCCTTCAGAAGATGCAGGCATAACATATGCTATTGGAAGTAAAGGTGAAAATGAAAATTGTGTTGAAAGTAGCAATGGTGGTTGTACTATAACAAATGAAATTTATGTTGGGGACAACAATGGTGATAATACTGTATTAGTACAAAATGGAGATATTCATGCAGAATTTGTAAAGGAAACAAAGGGTGTGAACGAATTAAAAGGAGATCCAGAATTTCAAAATTCCTGTGTAGTCATTCTGAAGAGATCCAACAAAACGAAGATGAAGAGACTAATTCCAATGAGGATGAGAAAAGCCAGAAGGAGGTGCTGCCAGTGAATAAGGAATATGCTTATTCTCTTAAATTTGATAATGAAGTTTTTCATGAGATGGAGCATATGGAGGAAGCACTAGGAAAAGCAAGGGGATGCTTAAATTGGTCATCCAATGGTATGAGTGGAGCTGGAGGGATTAATGATTCTAGTCCGTTTTCGGGGGTTGTGTCTGATGATGTTATTAAGGATGTGTTTGAGGCAACTGAATTTCATCCTTCAGATTAATTCAATGGTAATGTTGTTATAAAACTTAAATTATGCCTATGTGTAGTGGAAGTTGGTAATCTCTCTTATTTTTGTGACCCTACAAAGCAAGCATGACGAAGGGACTACTAAGATAATTTCAGAAACTGGAATTCATGGGTCCAAACTCCATGAAGAGCATGCAGGTATAAATTTTGAAGTCAAATCGGTTAGGATGATGCATCTACGCAACCAGAAGGTCATTCTAAGTACTAGAGGACTTGTTGATGATAATAAACTGAATATTGTAAATCATTCTTATAGCATTCAAGTTTATTTCTTATGTAACTATGATGCTGAACCGTCAATAGAAGGAAAACTCCAACGTCTCGATGTGACAATTGATGAACACATTATATCAGTTCTAATGGAGTTTTATGATGTATTCACATCTTCAAGTTTCAGAATGAAGGGTATTTTTGTCACTGAGTGGGATTAAAAATCTCGATAGTCAACTCATATCAAAGGCGGAATGTGTTTTTGCTAACCATGAGGAAGTTATGTGGGATATTACTGTATTTGATGTGGTGGTTGATCTTCCTTGGAGAAGTATGGTAAGACCCACACAGCCAAAATGATAAAAAAAAACACCACAGAGACCTCCGAACAGTAGGAAATAGAAGGAAATGACTTTGATAATATTCCAATGAAGAAAACAGTATAGAGAATGCTGGTGAGTATTTGAGAGACTCACCTCTCTCCCCAAAAGACCAGCCAGAAATTTCCCAACCCCTCCCAGGGCACAGCCCCCCTCATAAAGGAGATGAAACAGCAGAAGAAATAAATGCCCAACCACCAACTACCCAACACAGCAAACAAAACATAATAACCACCAACTACCCAGCACAGCAAAAAAAACATAATAAAGACAGGAAACTAATGGAAACTAATATAAATTTAAGTACTCCCTTCGGTACTCCCTTCTGTCATCTGTTTCCCACGTCCTGCATAAGTGAATCTTATGGAAGGCTTATCAATACCCGCCGCCACAAGCTTCACCTTGTCCTCGAGGTGAAATTCTGGAAATTGGAGGCGTATCATATCAAATGGTTCCCAAGTAGCTTTAGTGGGAGGGAGACCCTGCCATTTCACCAAGACTTCAGGCATGCCCGTGGACTTGTGGGGATGGGGCCTGATATCCAAAATGGTCTCGGGTTGAACTATCATCTCCCAATCAGCAGATAAATGCGGAGGTAATTGCTGGGCTGTGTGATTGATCCCAACAGCCTTGCGAAGTTGAGATACATGAAAAACGGGGTGAATTGCAGCAGAATCCGGAAGCTGGAGTCTGTAAGCCACAGCTCCAATGCATTGTAGGATTCTA
>JASKGM010000009.1:3144360-3200329 GCA_034509205.1 Ceratonia siliqua
AAAATTTATAAATATTAAAAAAATTAAAACTTACATCAAATACATCAAAGTCTTTCACTTAATTTTCATTCATTTTCCCACTCCACTGCTAGTCTACCACAAGGTTTTGAAAAAAAAAAATTTAACAGGGCCAACCCGGCCCGTCAAGGGCTAGCCCTTGACGAGCCGAGCCTTAAACGAGCTGAGCCAAAAATGACCCTCATTTTTTAGGGCCTATTTTTTTGGCTCAAAATCTGCCCTAATCCCTCAAGGGTTAGGGTTAGCCAGTTAGGACCGGCCCGTTTTGACACCCCTAATATGGGCTAACACTTGTAACATTTTAACAATGATGAAATTGAAAAATTCATGGCTAGGCAGAGGCACAAGTAGTTCTGATACTACATGTAAACCAAATACATAAATTGTCTATAGTATCAAAGTGCGAAATAAAGCAGAAGCAAGAGTATCATTAACCCCCAACCATAGCAAATAGGTGAAACACAAACTACTTTACAAGTTATTCTAATTCAGTATCAATACTCAGTGATGGTAAGGGTGTCAGATATTTTTTGAATTAGGGACCCGTAGATGAAGCTATTTATAGACTTCCTCCATCAAGAAAACTAATAGCCCTTTTAATTCAATAGAAAAAATCATTTTCTTGATTAATGGCCACTAAATGGACTGTGAAAATTAGTAACTAGTCATTGATTTGTAAATTAAAATGTTTAAAGACCATTAACATAAAGGAGTTACAATGGTTACAATTCTTACAATTTCTTCTGCTAATGTTTCTACCCACTTATATGGGGCATTGATCCTGAATAATCGAGAGCTAATGGCATGACTTAATTATTTCATTTAAGGCACATCTTGCGGGTGGCCAACCAATGTGCAGATTGGTTGGCAAAACAGCTAGGAGGAATTCACTTTCTGGAGACTACCACCTAGGAAACTTTCTCTCTCTCTTTCTCTTTTAGTTGATTCTACTTCTATGTGTTTTGTTAGGTGGTAAATGATAAATCCTATTTATACTCATATTTATACAGGATTTATAAATAAATTTTCTCAATTTAGTATGAATTGGAAATTAATTGATGAATTTTTTTTGCACAGACAAAACAACAAAGAATAAGGGAAATAGGGTTTATCCGTGTAATTCCATCAAGAATGAAAGTTGGGCCAAGCTAATGAAGAGATAATAGACTCAAGCTCATGGGTAGTATTCCTTTTGACAAAAAACAATAGGCATATTCAGCCATCCTTACAAAGGAAGTCATTTCTCTAGTTAATAAAGGAAACCTTCCAAATTTATGTTTGGCAAATTTCTTTGTCCAAGCATGTCTCAGTAATTGGGGTACAACATTCTCTCTAAATGTGAAAATGACATGATGTTTGTGGATATGGAAAGCTAAGAGACAGGGCTACAAGTCTTATGTTTACCAATTTTCCTAATCGATCAAATCATTGAGTAAATTGTCACAAGACACGGGTTAGTGTAAATCAAATTTCTCAATCCTCTAGGCAACAAGAAACTTGTTTATTTCCTAAAAAGCCCCTTAATGCTAGAAGCCTATAAATAGAAAATGTGAGAGTCTTGGGGGAGGAGAATAAAAATTAGAGAAAAACAAATCCTTAAGAGAACCAACCCTAAAGAATAAAAGAGAGAAGCTAAATTGGAGGAGTACACCATAGACAGTTACTTGGGGAGAGAGAAAGACGAGTAGCTAATTGGTGGAGAATAGCTTATTGGTGATGTCTTCCAAAATTCTCTTTGATTTATTAAGTTTTATTATGGAGTAGTTTTCTTCTAAGGGGGAGATGGAACCAAAACCTATGCCTTGATATTTCATATGAATGATTTTTATTTAATTATTCTTCATGAAGAGTATGTTTTATTGATCTTAATATTGTTTATCTATTTGATTGTAAGTTGAGCATAGTGATGCGTCAAATAGAGAACTATGTTATATGAATATTTTTTTTATATAATACACTAAATAATTTTTATTATATTGTTCAAACAATTAAAAAAATTATTTTTAAAAAAATATTTTCTGGAAATAAATGAACCTATTACTACATACTAAATTACTAGTCTCATATGTATCAAAGACAAATAAATGTATCAAAAACATTACTAGTCTCAATTGTTACTAAATCTTTGAAATTATTGAGATCTTCCATTTTTACTCAAATTAAGGTTCTTATCCCTATAATCTTAATATAATAAAATGGTTTTTATTTCAAAATTTGTGTCAAAAAATTATAATTCGCAACAAATCCTATGTAGAATAGCTTTTCACCCCCTCGTATCTTATTCTCTTATAATTTTCATTTCCTTCCGTTATTAATTTTCTCTCTTAATTATATATCACTAAAGTTAAAAATATTCTAATCTTGTAATGCCCTGATTTACTGTGATCGTTACTCAAAACATATTATCTGCTTTGCCTAGCTAAAGTGTCAGGACCCCATAGGGTACACCTCAGGACTTTTGATTGGCCTCACGGCTTTCTTTGCGTACTCAGGAATCGAACTTGCAAGCATCCCTTAAAGATGAAGTGTATTCCTCTCTAGAAGAGTAGATACAAACAAATAGGTACACTTTGATTTTCTTTAACCGTAACTCTCAAAAAACTAAGGTGAAAATTAGATGAACGAATAACAGGTTGAGTGAAGGCTCACAATCTCATATTTATTTCTCAGATAGCAAAAACGAAAACTCATAGCACAAGGGAAAATTAAGCTCACAATATCAGCATTTCTTTTGGTTCTTCAATACTTTGCAATAGCTTCAATACTTCTATTTAACTTATTCTCTTTCAAAACTAACCATTGGAAATGAGTTGATGCTTTTCATATTTGCAACGTCGTGCTTAGCTATTTTAGGTAGGCTTTAGATATTCTTTCTTGTAACATGTTATAGCTTCTTTCATTTTCTGATTTGCCTTTCCATATTCTTTAGCTTTGGAGAAGACATTTGTATCATCGTGTAGTTTGAAGTTTCAACAAAGAGCCTCTGATTTCTTTTTGATGCAACAGATGTGTTAGTAAAGGATATCTTCAGTGTTTAGACTTATTTTGTTTCCTTCCCAATAGATGTAATCGAGTGGTAGTTGGTGAAGAAAAAACTTGAAATACGTTATTTGCTTTTACAATACGCCTTCTTTGCTTTTTGTCACGACCCACTCTAGGCACGTGACCGGCATAAGTACTACTATAAAATAATTCCCACAAGCCTAACAGACACTTAATCAAATAGTAACTCACAATAACAATCAAAAGGTTTCTATTTAATAACCGAAGTTCAAAAGTTTTCATACAGAAAATTTGGCAGTTTACCCTGAAAATTGAATACTCCCAGGGGTACAACAACACAAACAGAAGTGGACAAGCCCACTTTAACATATAAGGGTCTCAGTGGCCACTTACAGAATAGTCCACAGTGCAAATATCTAGTTCCTACGCTATTCACATACAAAATAGGTATACATAAGAAGTCACATGCATAATGTTATCCTGCACATGCAAAGACTACTAACAGTCCACATTACATCCATAGGTTGCTCCATTATCTCCTTCCTGAAATAGCCCACTAGATTCCAATGGTAGGTTCTAGGGTGCCGGATGATCAGCTTGTGAGGGAGCTGCAATGCTACCTGAAAAATGTAAAAGTAGAGGAATGAGTCCATAGACCCAGTGAGTAGAAACAACTATATTTAAAATATTAGTTTATTAGCAAAGGAAACTCAAAATATTTATAAAATCTTGAGAATGCATAGATATTATTTAAGTAGATAAAATCTCAAGCTTCTTCAAAGAGTACACCACTGTAAAACCAACTAACATGTTATAGTAATTAATATAAGTCACTTTGTACTAGCATTAATTTATATTCATAAAAAAAATCAGTTCGTATAATGGATCCATTGCTTCTTTTCAAGAGAAACTCTAACGGAACAGATACAGATAATAGATATTTCATTCGGAGCAGAGCTCCTTATCAGATATAGATATCATATACAGATATAGATATTGCATTGAAGCAATTTCCTGTCAGATATCGAAAATAGATAACAAATGTACAAATCCAGAGTAATCTCACAGATCATGCTGTTTCAGAGTATGGTCCATGGACTATCAGATAAACTAGATGCACTTAGGGTTTCTCTAAGGAAGTAGCCAAAGAATCCATCAAAAACCACTTATAACTTCATAATTCATGGTACTTTAAATAATATAATATAATAAGAGAGAATAACTTCTAGTCAATATTTAATTGTAAAATAATAATATAAGGTAAAGTCTAATTCCCTTACAACTTCAAAGATCCATACTTTCCATATTCATACAATTCTAATATCAAGTTAAAACTTAAATAATACCCAAACCAACACAATAAAAATAATACTATAAGTATTGTCACATAATAACATATTAGTTACAAAGGTATGCTCACTTTAATCCGAAATAAAATTTTCAAATATCTATAAGATTCTAGTCATATAAAATCAACATTTTCATTTTTTTAAAGGAATGGAAGTTCTACTCACCTACTCACCTACTCACCTATTAACAGTGTGAACACCTTACTCTTACTAGCATTCCTCTTTAGAATTTCTTCTTGCAAGCCAACTTTTACTTGAAGTTTTGGAAGTACCTCCTTTCCTCTGACCTTGGTGGCGAAACATGAAACTTAAGGTTTTAAACTCTTAACCACTTATTACTTATTTAGATTTCAATTATCTTCTTCTTCTTCTTCTTTTTCTTTTTCCTTTCTATAATTTTCTTTTTAGCCACCTTGTTTAAAGTCAAAATAGAATTTACCTTACTCAGATTCTCAACATCTCTTATAGCCACCAAGCAAACACATTCCAAGAGCAATATTTAACTACCCATTCCCATCACAGCATGTTGAATAGAGGTTTAGGTAGAATTTCTGCAAGAACTCCATAAAACAGAGGAAAGAGTGCTTCACGGCTATCTTGGTGTTATACAGAGCAACCCACAGTTAAACAAGCTAAAAAAAAAGAGCTAACCAGCTTTCATTAACCACACGAAAAGCTAGAACCACCCCGTGAAGCAAGGCTGAACTTAGCAGAAAATTTTGCACTGACCCGAAACAGAGGAGATTTCACGATTCTTTAAGGGCGACTAATAGCTATCATAACCAACCAACTCTAGAGCCTCACTCACTCATGACAGAACCGATTTTGAAGACCAGAAAAATGAAAATCAGAAGAAGGGAAACAGAACCGCAACGTTGGCTAACAGCAAAGCAGAATTGATGCAAAGAACAGCAGCTACGGAAAAGTTATGAAGTTCCAGTTGAATGATAAGGTAGACTATAATGGTTACAACATGGTGGTTCCTGTCAAAGCCACGTAGTGCTTAGAGAAATCTAAACCATTCTAAATTAATTGCAAGAGTTTATACATATAATAAAAATCTTCCTTTTCTATTTCCTTTAACATTTTACTACTCCAGTAGTTTCCCTCCCTTCTTACATCAACCTTTAAACATAACTGGTAGCGAATTAACTATTGGCTATTTAATTCATTAAAAAAACTTATTCTCAACCCAATAGCTAAAAACAAAATTTTATTGGAGCTAATTAACAATATATTTTTCTCAATCTTCTCTGAAAATGATAACTCATTCATCACTTTATTATTTGTACAAGTAGTACACTTGTTAGTTTCATTTTATTCGCATCACTAGACATTCTGTTCTTAACAAAAAAAAAATTCTTTTGATAACAATAACCCATCTGGTTATTGTCAAAAGGGTTTAATTTAAAAGTGAGTAGCCACCATCCAATTAACAACTCCCAATTAATTAAGAATTAGCAAAAACAAAAAATAAGAATCAATTTTGGCCACTGGCCACTAAGATCCCAAGTCTGGTGAGACACAGAAAGGGCATGGGTGGTGCCAGAATTGGTGGTTAATGGGCAATGAATGGGCCCATAGGGTGAATTTATAAATAGGCTTAAAGGAGAGGGGAATTGAAGTCCCAAGCCAAGCATCTTTGTTATGGGCAGCAAATCACATGTGAGTGTGAGACAAACAGGGTTTAGGTAGTGCTGAGGCTTTTGAGTGTGTATGACTTAGTAGGGGAGGCATGAAATCATGGTGTTTGTGGCGTGAACCAAAGGCAACGCCTTCATTTTGCGCATAAAAAGAATACTAAAACATCAATAAAAAAATAGTTAAGCAAAGAAGGGAGAGAGAGAGAGAGAGAAACAACATAAAATGTAAGGGTTCAAATTCAACCCAAGAATATAAGCTTGTCTTGGCCTAGCAATCTAGCTAGCTGTCTTCAAATACTAAAAGGATAAAACTTACATGTAATTTCTTAGACATTTGTTATTCACCAAAGAGCGGTTGTCACTGATACTGGAGTTATTTTCAAAATTAAAGATTGTGAGTTTAAACTCTAAGGAAAACTAAATAAATGAAAAAAAAAATATTTGTTCTCAGGTTTTTCAATAAAAACATGACATGTGGACCCTTTTTTTTTAACTCAGACATTACATCCTTGACTCCTTTAAAAAAATTTGGCTTGAATATACTTTTAATTCCTTTAATTTTGTAAATTTTTTAACTTGATCCATCTGTCTTTGATTTAAATAATAGTCTTTCTCTTTTTTTTTGTTAAACAAAAATCTTCGACTAAGCATATAATTACATCGAGTGATTATTTAACATATCATCAAGTGAAATCACATTGTGTGGATAATATTACAGCCAATGACATCATTTTTCATTTGTAGATGGACAAAAATATAACGGGGGAATTTAATTAAATATTTTAAAAATAAAGAATGACAACATTATTTAAATTGAACACGGGAGACCAAATTGGAATTTTTTTACAAGTCTGAGGAGATCAAAAAGTGTATTTAAGCTAACAAATTTACTCCACATATCATAATTTTATTGAAAATCCTATAAACATTTAAAAAACAGCATGTGAGTTTTGTCCATGCGAACATTGGTGATGAGGGTATTTTGCAGTTGAGTCACAGGTTCTCCATTTGAGTCACTAATGCTATGTTTGATTGGTCAGAAAATGCAGATGACAGAAAGGAAAAAACTATATAGGGCGCTTAAATAAATTCATGGCAACTAATTGAGCGTCTTGTTCTTGCTTTATGAATACATATCACTAAATTACACATGGGTTGCTACATAAATTTCTCTTAAATTGTTTTTGTGAGGAGTATTTGGCCTCTATGTTAGGTAAAAGGATTATGCCAGCAAAAGAAACTAAGTTTTCTTTCTTACATTCTTAAAAAGTGGTTGTTAGGTTGTAACCAACATTAAGAAGGAATAATGTAAGATTAAGATGTCCATAACATAGTTTGACTTTGTTTTTTCTTTTCTCAATTTGTCAAACAAAAAGGCAATGGCCAAAATAGCAGGCAAGAGCTAGCTTACTCCATTTTGCAGAAGCCAGTCAACTGAAGCTCAAAAAGTGGGTTAAATTTGTTTACTTTCCTTTGACAAAATTATTCATACTTAGAGGCTTTTGCTCAAGCAAGTTAGGTTTTTGAGGATTAAGATCAAATGTGGTATGCAAAAGTTCTAGTGACTTCAACTTTGATTCATAAGATAACTTGTAAATTTGACAAAGCAATAGTCTTAAAAAGTTTGGCAGTTACTTAACCATCCCATGGCTGATTGAGTTGAATCGCATGCTCTGTATACTTTGCTTGACTTGTAAAACAAGTTGCGGCTCTCACTTTTCTATCTCTCTACAAAGGAACATGGTCCCGAATTCAACTTGCAGTAGGGGGGTCTTTATGAAAGGGGAAGATTAGGAAAAAACTTAGGTGTTACATAGTACCATACTAATGCTGTTTGAATTGCACCATGTGACATTTCTTTACACTTTTTGGAGAAAAAAGACGTGATGGGATCTACACGGCGAGAGTATGGTACTACCACAATACTGTACATTTTCACAAAGATTAGCTTGGGTATCTTTGGTCGTACTGCAAAATTTATGCCGTGTATAATCGTTTTTTTAAAACATTATAACAAAAAAATAGTTTAGCCTTTGAACAATTTTTTCACTAAGTGCTTTTAGCAATATCAATTAATATTGAAATAATAGTGAAAATAACTTTGTCCAAAAGTAATAATTTATGCTTCTAATTATGTTTTATAGGAGAAACATCAATTATTTATTTATCTTTCATACCAAAAAAATAAATTTTGTTGTCATTTAAAAATATTTTTTTATATTAGGGAAACATATAGTTTAGGTGGTGGTTCACATGTCTAGGTGCTCATGGGCTGCTATGCCAAGTAGAATAAAAAGGTTTACTTATACTTTTAATCCTTTTAATTTATTCAAAAGAGGAATTTAACTAGTTCAGCTTTTCTAATATTTTCATTAAAGAAATTAAATGAGACAATAGCTAAATATATTCAAATTAAAAAAGTAAAACTTTTTTTAATTAATTTTAAATAATTAGGAGGATTGATCTAATTAAAATTAAATAGACTAAACTGTTATAGTGAATAAACTAGAAAGACAACATTTTCAAACGAAAACTAGTTCAACCAATTCTTACAATTCCCCGACATAGAATATATGCAACCAATTCAGGGATGAAAACGATTTATGGTTAAACTCTGAATTTTTAATTTTGTTAATTTTTTAAGTTGGATTGTAATTTTTTTTTTTTTGGTATGAATCTATATATTCTGGCATATATGATCATACCTCCCTTTTGATTGGATAAAAAATTAATTAATCCAAACATCATTAGACCACAATTAAAATAATGGAAATTACCTCGTTTGGTTCAAAATCAGTTTGTTCCAACTTTCAAGTGATATTTTTTAATCTAAATATTAATATAGATAATTATGTAAATGTTAAAATGATAAATATATTTATTATTAAAATTTTATTTCACTTATATCTTGAGCAGTTTTAAAATACACTAAAGTTATTACTTGAATTAAATTGATATTTTTAATTTTTAAACATAAGTTTAAACCTAATAATGATCTCAAAACATTATAAATTATTTAAATTATAAATGAAACATTGTAATTGTTCACTATTTTAATTTTTATGTACTTATTTTTATTAAAATATTAGGTAAAAAAATACTACATTATACTTAAATGACAATAAAACAAATCACTTAACTTTAGATATAAATTATTGAAGAGAAAACTAATTTTGAGGCGGGGTAAATTGTAAAAGAAGTATGCACTCTATTTTAGACTTGAGAAGAAGATCCTACACTTTATGACCAATAATGCAGCTTTCCAAAACCCAATAAATGGCCTCAATGAAATTCCAATTGTAGAATATATATATAAAAGTAAACAAAAGGAGCCAAATTTGATGATTTGGAAGAGCCGTCGGGAAAGTGGTTTTTCATTAATGACAATGATGATGATGTAGTATTGGTTAGAAGTTTGACAAGAGAAAAGAATGGCAGCGGAAAAGGATCACCTTGTTGATCGTGTCTTTTAGGGAACCTTTTGAAGTCATAGCCCGGCGAATCAATGTTCATAATTTTGTTTTGTTTGCTTCTCCATTTTTCAATCCAAGTTTCCTTCTAATATATTCCCCACCACTTGGAGTGTGAGATTATGAAGTGGCACTCACTCTCACAAACACAACATTGCCCTCTCCACCTTCCCTTTTTCTCCACAAATACTCTGATTAAAAAATCGATTGGACCGATCAATCAAATTGAAAAAATTAGAAATCGACCCTCTGATTGGTAAAATTAGAAATCGATCATCTGATCGGTCCGATCAATTCCTAAAAATTGAACGTGCAAAAACTCAATATCAAACCAGCGAATATATGTTGTGAAGGGTAGATTTTAAGATAATATTTTGTGAACTTCACAATATATATTGTGATACTTTCTTAGATTTGTAAGATTAAACTTTGTGAAATTTGTGAGATTACACTTACTACTTTTTCCCTGCTTTCAATCCATAACTTTCAACTACTCTTTTTGTTAAAAAAAAATATTAAGATAAACTAAAAGATAAATCCGCTTTTCTAAAGTGTAAAAGTGAAAGTAAACTTTAATAAAACAATATATATATTAAGCAAGGTGATTTTCACATATCTATAAATCGTTATCACGTTATATATCAAACTTTTAGCTATTATTTATTTTTTCCATTAACCTTAATTCACCTTACTCTTTATTTTTTTGAAATGCATCATACACGCACATAAAGGCGCGCATAAAAGGATCATTTTCTCTCCAAAGACACCATATTATAGAATAATAATATAGGTAATTATTAGGTTATTCATGTATTATAGAAATCTTACTAGTTAATTTTTTACTCTCTAAAGGGTACATTTTACGATAATATATTGTGAAGTTCAATATTTTCCAAGAATATTTTTAAAGTTATAAAATTTAGCATTTTTAAAAGAACTAAAGAATAATTAAAAAAATAATATTTATATAATTAAAAATCATCATAATTCTTGCATTTGTTATAAAAAAAATTGTTTAATATTTTATTATTCCCATTGAAATAATTTTTTCAAATAAAATTAATTAAACAGAGATGTAATTATATGTCAAAGTTGTAAAATATAATATATATATATATATATATATATAGTTGTGAACTCATAAGCATCATTTGTGTTACTGTCTCTTATCTTAAATGAATGGAGTAAGAACCGACCCACCGACTGATGTGGCCCTCTCAGTTCCCAACCATTAAGGCCAGCCAACCCAAGTTGTCCTTCAGTTTTCTATTATCATGGTTGCTGCTTGATTAGGTCAGCAGAGATGCAAAGCATCATAATTCATAAATAGTCAAACAATTTTTTAACTTTATATGCCACCCAAGGTTGATTTAGCTTAAAAAAATTAAAGCATTTTATTTAAAAAGTTTAGGTTCATTTTCTGTTGTCAGCAATCTCATGTCTTTCCACTAAACTTTTGTTTATAAAAAAAATGTTAACTTTATATGATATTACTAATTAAAGCTTTTATTATAAATTTTTTTAGTAAATTATAATATATTTTTTTATATCTTGACTTAAATTAGTTTGACTTCATGTCGTTTAAAATATGTCATTTAATTATTATGTGATATATTCAATTATTATTTAATTATTAGTCATTTTTTTACTTAACTTTAGCATAAATAACTACGTAAATTAATGTTAAAATAATAAACAATACAAATTTTTAATTTTTAATATTTACATTATTATCTTTATTAATATTTAGATACAAAATATTATAACAAGGTGATTGTGGCAGATGAATAAATCACTGAAGATAAAATGACACACTTTAAGTTACAAATTTATTAAAGTATAATCTCATATATATCAAATATATAATATGATTTTACAAATTTAAAAATTTTAATTTAAAATTTTTTCTGTCATGTTACAATGTTTGTGTCAATTTATACAGTTTATGTGTCTATTCTAGTACTGCTTTACTACTGAAAACATTTACTTTGAGATAGACAATTTAATTAAACTATATATTTAGGGTGGGTTTGGCTACACCGAAAGCAAGTTTTTAAGAAAATTTTAATTTTTTTATTGTTTGACTCAAAAGAAAAGTTGTTCAACAAAAAATTTTAAAAATATAAACAAAAGCTAACAATCTTTGGAGTAAAAAATGACTTCCGCTTTTAGAAGTAAAAATCATTTTTATTTTATTTTAAGTCTTAATTTTTTAACAATTCTTGTTTTTAATTTATCTTCAACTTTTATTGTGACTCAATATTCAAATTGGGAATCATACATGAACTCGAACCTTACTCTCAATTTTGGAATGGTCACAATTTTTAATTTAAATAATAAAAATATTTTTTTATATAATACACTATAAATACTTTCTATTATATTGTTCAAACAATTAAAAAAATATTTTTAAAAAAATATTTTCCGTGGAAATAAATGAACCTATTACTACATACTAAATTACTAGTCTCAGTATGTATCAGAGACAAATAAATGTATCAAAAACGTTACTAGTCTCAATTGTTATTAAATCTTTGAGATTATTGAGATTTTCCATTTTTACTCAAATTAAGGTTCTTATCTATATAATCTTAATATAATAAAATGGTTTTTATTTCAAATTTTGTGTCAAAAAATTATAGTTCACAACAAATCCTATGTAGAATAGCTTTTCACCTAATCCCTCATATCTTATTTTCTTATAATTTTCACTTCCTTCCGTTATTAATTTCCTCTCTTAATTATATATCACTAAAGTTAAAGATATTCTAATCTTGTAACACCTTGATTTATTATGATCATTACTCAAAACATATTATCCGTTCTATTCAGCTAAAGTGTCAAGACCCCATAGGGTATACCTCAAGACTTTTCATTGGCCTCGCAGTTTTCTTTGCATACTCAGTAATCGAACTCACAAGCATCCTCTAATGTGTTACTTAGTTGCATTCTTGGTAACCATATGGCTATATTATTTAACATTTATCTATTATTTAAATTATTAAAATCTTATGCAATAAATGATAAAATATTATCCTTTTAAACTAGTTCAAAACTATATTTTACACAAATGTAGTAAGATTTGAAACTAATTCAAATTTGGTTTTTATACAATAAGGATATTCTAAATTTTCATATTGGCTTAGTGCATTTAAAAAGAAATTCTCTAACTTATTGACTCCAAGGTTTGAACTCATGCATGTAATCAAAATAAAGATTATTGAATTTATAAAAACTAACTTTCAACTCAACTTGTTGTGAGCCTATTTTTCAACGTTCACTTAACCTTATTAAAAAACACAACTTTTAAGGCCAAAGGGGATGGGGAATCTTCCATCTGATTGACCTTTTATTTTTCTAGCATAATTATGAGTCATTGTTAAACTGATGAGGGAATATATATTGGCAATGTAAAGAGAATATTTTATATTAAGTTTGAGCACATGGAGCAATAAGTCTGTAATTGACATAGATGATATGAAAAGAATATTGATCTCATTCCTTCTAAGTGATTCAAAAATGCAACAATTTTACTTGTTAAACTCAATCAAACCCCTAAGCCAATAAGCACTTACACCCAGAAGAAAGGTTTTCCAGAGTGAAGAATATTAGTACTATTTCAAAAGAGGGTTTCCACTAGAGCTCAAACCCAAAAAGCTACTTATATTAATCAATTTGTGATTATTGTGAAGTAATTGGTACTGATACCATCAAGTTGAAACTTGGCCATTAATTCTTTCTTTCATGCCTAAAAAGCACTTGTTGATGTTCTGTTTCATTAGAAAAGGACAAATGGTCATTGAATAAACTTTATTCATAAATTATTAAAATTATTGTATATGAATTTCTTTTAAAAAAATTAAGCAACATACTTAAATTCAAGGCTTAATTACAATTTTGATCCCCTTAATTTTTCAATTGTAACAATTTGGTCCCCTTAATTTTTAGTTGAGCAATTTAATCCTATAACTTTTCAGAATGTTTCAATGTTGGTCTTCGGTTAAGTTATCATCCAAAATTTAACGTTGATAGTTGAAGTGACCATAATTATACTGTTGTCACGTGAGCACATGCAAGCATACTTAGATTGCTACATCAGATAGCAAGTGCTGCTGGCATGTAATCTTTTCTCCAAAACGCAAGTAGCATCATCGTTTCAACTTGCAAGTCTTACCAAGTTTTCTCCAAAATTTAACGTCTTGAAGGAAAGGTTACACGATATGATAGTCTACGTATGCTTGCCTATGCTAAGTGGCAACAATGGTACCCATCTTAACCATCAACGTTAAATTTTGGATGACAACTTAATTGGGGGACTAACATTGGAACATTTTGAAAAATTGAGGGACTAAATCACTTAACTTGAAATTAAGGGGATTAAATTGCTACAATTGAGAAATTAAAGAGATTAAAAGTGTAATTAAGCCTAAATTCAAATATAGTTATCTCAGTTGTTTATACATAATTAGTCAATGAAATTTGTGTTAATAGCATTACTTTTAATATTCATTTATTTTGACGGAAAACATTTTCGATGGAAAGTATTTTTTTTTAAAATTAAAAATTGTTATGTTATTTAAATAATATAATAAATATTTTTTATTTTTTAGTACATTATATAAGAAAATGTTTTCTGTTATTTAAATTAGAGACTGTGACTATCTCGAAACTAGGGGTCAAGTCCGAGCTCGTCTGAGTTACAATAAAACTTGAAGGTAAAGCGAGAACTAAGACTATTAGGGTAGAGCTTGAACATGATAAATGAAAAACAATTTTCTCTTTTAAATAGAAAAAGTTATTTTCTACCCGAAAGGTTGCCAAATTTTGTTGATTTTCTTCAAATGTTTCGTTGACTAACTTTTCTTTCGAAACAAATAACGTAAAATTAAAAAAATATTTTCTAAAAATTCACTTTTCCTTCGAACAAAATTTTTTTTTAAAAAAAGCAGGTATTTGGTGTTTGGATGTAGTTACGCAGAAATGATTTTACTAAAAAAAGCGGATGTTTTGCGTTTTGATGCAAAAATATAAAAGTACTTTTTAACATGTAAAATTACTAAAAATGACATATAAAAGTGCTTTTTAAAAAATTTAAGAAATATTTGGGATATATTGGTTTACAATTTTCTTTCTCTTCCGTTGGACCTGATTATTTTTTAAGTAATATTTTCCTGCTTCAACACTTATTTTTAAAATAAGCACTTATGAAAATAATCCCATACAAACGGTCAAAATAAAAAAAAATACTTATTTTTTTAAAATAAATTAACTTTTGGGACAGTAAAAGCTATCCCAAACGCACGAATCTTAGGCAAGAAATTAATCTATACGCTTGGATGCAAAAGTGGGCTTGCTTATCCCAAAAGTGAAAAAATAAAAAGCATATTGTAGGGCAGTAATAGAGGAGGAGCTCAATGCCATGTTCTTGAGAATGATCGAATTCTGAAGATTAATCACTTACTCAAAAAGCAGTTTTTGACTTTTTTGTGCAAATTAATTTCATCATTCTTTTGTGAATTTTACATTAAGTTGGTAAAAAAAAAAGTTATTTCTCTTTTCCTTTTGAAAGAAGAGCTCT
This sequence comes from Ceratonia siliqua, assembly GCA_034509205.1. Lineage (NCBI taxonomy): Eukaryota > Viridiplantae > Streptophyta > Magnoliopsida > Fabales > Fabaceae > Ceratonia > Ceratonia siliqua. The sequence goes on from JASKGM010000009.1 coordinate 3,159,422, forward strand.
GTATCTCTTCTCCTTCACACTTTGCTGCATGTGTATATTTCTCTACAAAGACAAAAGAGAATAGCAAAAAGGATAGAAAAATATACAATAAATTAATAAAGATATTTCTGCTTTGCACTATTTAATCAATTTTCTAATTCATGGTGATCGTAATTTATTTAATTCTCTCTAATTTGCCTAAAATTGTTTCCATTTTTGTATATAATAAGTGATCAAATTAGAATATATATATATATATATATATATATATATTCCTTCTATAGTAGGCTATCATACTTCTAAACTACATATTCACTGGGGTCCAGGGACGGAACTAGGTTAAGGGGTTTAGGGGCAGTGGCCCCCTCCAAAAAAAAGTTGTTATATATAATATAATTACTTCTTCCAAAATTATCATATTACCCTTTCTAAAATTTTCATATTACTCCCGCAAAATTTATAAAAGTATCACTCAAATTTATAAATATATCATTCATATATAACTAAATATTATTTTATCTCCTTATTTTTTTTTTGTTCTTATTAATTTGTGTAATGTTAACTTTATATATCTTAAGATTTACGTATTAATAATTTATTGGTTAAGTTATAAATTTAAAAATAAAAGTAAAAGTTAAATAGTGTATATAATAGTGAAAGGAGTCAAATTTTTATAGCATCATTTTTTTTATTAGTGGCAATAATTTAAATAAGTCTTATAATAATTATCACATTATTAAGAATAATTTAGTAAAATATTATTTTAATTTATCTTAATATCTTCAATGTTAAGAAAATATTCAAGATATGTGATTCATGACATTCAAGATGCATATGTGTAATTAAAGTATAATAGGTAGTTAATAAATATTTTTATACTACTCTTTTAACTTTTTTAAAAAAAAATAGTATATAGTTAAAATTTTTTAATTTAAAATATTTAGTTTTTATTTGAAAAATAAATTGATAAGCACATTTACATACAAAAAATTTAATTATGAGTAATAATAAAGTAGTACAAATTAATAAGTCATTGTAGACCTGAAAACTTATTCTTTCTATAATTCACCGTTAAATTTATATGCAAAAAATTTGCCCCCCTATGATCATTTTTTTGGTTTCGTCCCTGCTGGGGTCCATCTACTCCACTAGTAACATACACATTATTTACATTAATACAAAGATTGTATATTTTAATTTAAGTTAATTACTCTATTTTTTTTTCATAAGCACAGTATTTAAAATAATACCTCATGGTGTTTAAATTCTTCTAGTGCCTTAGTTAATTCTAAAATGATGTGTCAAAATGACATTAAAACTATTCTATTAAATCTCATAAGGTATAGTTATAAAATAATAAAATATCGTATTTAGACACACAAAAATTATCATTAACTTATCTGTAAATTTTTAAAAGGGAGGACTATCGCCCCAACAGTCTCCCCCTACAATTTTTTGGTCCCACGCCCCTTTTTTCTTTCTTTTTTTGTTTGTATTGTTTGTTTATTTTCTATTTATTATATATATTTTTTAATATGTTTTGAGAAGTTTTTTAAAATTTTATACTTTCTTCAAAATTTTCTTTTTTTAAATGCATGATTCATTTTCAATTTTTTTAATTTTTTTGGCTCAATTAAATTTTCATTATTAGAAAAATATAATACAAAATAAAACAAAACGTATATACTCCCCTGTGCCCAAAATGAAATGGTGGGGGAGTAAGGTCCTTTTTAAAAATAGATCTCTATTGGATTTCATGTGATGGTAACACTTTTCGAACTCTCAAATTTGGAGATTTAGCTATTCTAATGTTTAGGGATCATGTGACATTATCATATTTGACAATAATAAATATTAGTGAGACTTACTAATGAAATAACATATCTTAAAAGTTATTTCTATTTTTTATTTTTTGAGCTTAAAAGGATTATGATATCAAATTTAGAGACTTTTGACATTGTGTTAAGAATTGTACCACTTGAATTAATGCTAATAGACTTATAAAGGTAGCACTTATCTATAACAATATTTACCTATTAAATTAAGTAACTATACAATGTGATTATCTAACTCAAAATATGATTAGAAAAAAGAAGGGAAAATGTGATGGTAGAGTTAGTGTCCTACTCTCAAAAGGCAGCTACTTAGTTGTGCCATCAAAGCACTCTAACTTATCATTTTTTTAATTTCATTTCCAATTTGGTTTAGTTGTTAACCAGTCAGATTTTTGTTTCAAGTGAAATCTCAGCATTAGAGTTGCTAAAGTCTAACTCATAACAGTGTCCTCTGCTATCTACTAATTGACAAAACCCCAATAAAATACAGTTTACAGAAAGAACAAGGGCAAGGGATGGCTCTTATGTCATTTATTACAAATTTAATGAGGCTGACTGCAAGTTTACCGTAACAATATCAGAAGTCCTTCCTCAGCTAGACACCTTGAGTCCCACCCAACTACGCCAAATTAGTCTATCATCATATAGGGAAAAAAGGGATCTGCTTGCCCTTTTATTGTTAAAAAAATTTCATTCACCTCACATTGTATTTTAACTTTTTTTTAGTGTGAGAAGTTTTGATTATACTATCTTTATTTTTATTATAAAAAGACAAATTTTTTAAAAAAATTAAAAAAACACTACAATTTAATTTAATTTTGGTTGATTGTGTTTGTAATTGATGAAACTTTATTATTCTTCTCAACTCACAGTCTACCATCTCGGTCAACAGAGGAAGAAGAAGAAGAATTTGAGGGTATTATGGTTAATTCATAATTTAAAAATAAACATTTAAATTTTAATGAAATGAGACTTTTTTTTAATCTTTTTAATAAAAATTATATAATTACGATAACAAAAGAGAGAGTAATTTAATTTTTTTAATATTTTAAATAATTTTATAATATAATTATTTTTATTGCGTCTCTTTTAAAACAATACTTTATATTAATATCAAAGACAAAAATAAAATATTATAAGATAATATTTGAAAATTTATATATTTAAGAATAAGTATCAAAAGTAATAATTATGTCTCATGCTACCTCATAAAGTAGTAATATTTCATAAGTAATTTTTAATTTTTATAATTTTTATTATAAGAAATAATTATAAAATAAAATAAAAAACAAAATAATTTGTTTACTTTTTCTTGGTTTTATTTTTTTATTATTATTATTTTAAATACTTGTATTATGAATTTTTTATTTAAAAAAATTTAAAATTTTTAAAATTATTTATTAAAATAAAAATTATAAGAAAAACAAAAATAAAATAAAATAAAATAATGGTAGCAATACCCGTAACAATTATACCGAATCACTTGCGCTAATGTGGTATATCATTCCATTCAAAATTTGATAAATGAATAATTTGATTGAGTCAACATTAATTTAAAAAGCAAAAAAATAATAGCTACTAATAAAAGCAAAAGTAATATAATGCTGAACTTATATTTTGAGTAAATAGATTAAATAATTTATTTGTCTTGATTTAAATAGAGTGATATAAAGCATCTTCCATATAATTTAGTATAACATTTCCGTAAAATAAATTAACAATTTTTAAATGCAGAGGAAATTTTCTCTCTTTTATTTTCTCACTATTGCCTTTAGAGATTTCCTACATATGGAAAAGAAAATTTAATGAAAATCAGATTCACCCTCAATGCTATTAAATTTTCTCATTCCCTTTGTAATCTCTGCTGGTTATGAAGATCTGTTTTGAAAGCTAGAAACAGATAGAAACACTGACATAGAATTTTCTTTCTTTAAGCCTAAAAAACAAAGAAAAAAGAGGGAAAAGGCTAAAGATGTGGAACTTCTTAATCTTTCCGAGGGAAAAAACAAAGAAAAAATAATCAAATAATGACCGAGAAAAACAGATTCCTCTTCATGAATTGTACAATGGCGGTAGTCAGAGGTGGAAGTTACTTTTCTATTAATAAAATGTGCAGGTTGATCAACTCCCTTTGAGACTGACTTTCTTATTTAATATTCTTAATAATCAATGAATGGAAGAATAGTTTCTTGCTATTTGCTTGGAAGCTGAAACAGAGCCCACTAAGACGCGCATGCTTGAAAATTCTTCTGCCTAATATGGGGAAAGGAACACCCACAAGCGAAGAAATTCTAATAGTAAAAGATTTACAAAAAAAAAAATTGAAGTTTGAATCTGATTAACAGAATAAGCATTAAAGTTTGTCTCCTCCATTAATGGACGCTCTAAGGTACAGAAACAGAGCATAATCCAAAAGAACTGAATTACAGTTAGAATCTGAGAAAAATGATAAAATGATATAAATATCATGGAGTCACCAGTCATCACCATGTTACCCAATTGGCAGAACAAACAGAAAATTGTACTGAAAAACTGACCAAAATTTGTTACCTTCGGATCATCAAGCTACTTGTGGACTAATGATTTGCCTATTGGGTTTGAGGAATTCTGCATCTGAAACTGCAGAGTTTTCGATTTGACTAAGATCATCGTCATCAACTGGAGCAGGGAGGTTAAGATCTATCAGATTCTCTGCAAACTTTGCAGAAGTTCGAACTCGAGTTGCTGAACCAGTAACATGGGTTCTCTTGTGTCCACCAAGTGCTTGACCTGAAGCAAACACTCTGAAGCAAACTGGGCATTCATGGATTTTCTTTTCCGCCATGGGAGCAGAGGTCCCGGCATTCTCTTGTTCCAATTTGGGTTCATCCATTGTAGTGGATACTTTGATCTTCTTGTGACTCGCTCTGTGCCCACCAAGTGCTTGATAAGATCGAAACACTTTCTTACACGTTTCGCATTTGTACCTTCCTCGTACTCTGGTCTTTGACAATTTGAGCTCCTCGGATTCATCGGAATCTTCCAAAGACCTTTCAGCTTCGTCGTCGTCTTCTGCCTCCTCCTCCTCCTCTTCTTCTTCGTCTTGGTCCTCTTGCAATAGTTCTTGACCCTTTTGTCTCTTCCATTTGTCCCTAGACAGCATCATAAGACAAAATGCGACATGTTCTTCGGTGGTGGTACCAGAAATCGAACTCACCGGTTCAGGCTCAACCCACGACTCGGTCTCACTGGGTTTGCTCGATTTCAGCTTCTTAAACGCCTCGTGCTCTTGAATTTTCTTGTGGCGATCGTATTGTTCGTCAAGAACACCAAGCTTCCATGCCCTTTTGGATCTTCTCCGAGTTGGGTTCTTCGATGACTCGGTCTCGCTCTCTCTGTCTTGAAGAATCACAGACCCAGTATCCACGTGAAACGAAAACTCAGGATCCACAAGGCGAATGCTCCTCTTTGGGTTCTCTCTAAGCCCATAGGAGAGACCCTTATCTTCTCCTTCTTCTTCTTCAGAGGAGGATGAAGATGAAGCTGACTCAGCCTCGAAACTGAGTTGGGCTAATGGTGGCTCCTCTGGTTTTGGAGGAACTGGAAGGTTCACCATGTGAGACCTCATGTGACCTCCCAAAGCTCTACCATTAGAGAAGTTCCTTAAGCAAAGCTTGCACTTGTGCTTCTCCATGAACCGAATCAGAAACCAAAATCCAAAAGAGAGCAGAAACAGAGTGGTGCTTACTCTGTTCTAAAGAACTTGTGAGCTTCTTGGCATTCTTTTCGTTCTTTGTGAGAGAGTAGGTGACAAGCATTCCTCCACCAAGAAGAGATATATACCAAGGCACAAAGTTTTAACCAAAAAGAAAAAAATAAATCTATGGGATTTTTTCTTTTCTTTTTCCCTTTTTTTTTCTTTTATTTAATTTCTTTGCCTTTTGATGAAAACGTCATAAAAAGAAACCATTGAACTGAAAATTTAATTAGCGTATGAATCAAGGTAGAAAGAACAAAATGTAACATGCGGGGCTTGCCCGTTTCTGTATTTATTCCCACTCAATTTCTCTTATTTCATCCTCAACCTTTTCTTCATGTCCCACAATACCCTTTTGGTCCAATTTTCAGAAAGAAAAGAAACAAAAGGCCAGATGCTACCAATATTAAAAAAAAAAATCAGAAAATGATATTAACTTGGTGTATCCGATCTTCCATTATATCCTGCATTCAATTTTCTCCACTTTTCATTATTTTTACAAAAAAGTACTAGTAAGGGCACTCCTGGAATTTCACAAAGGCACCAAGTAAAAACCGGTGGATTACTTGTCCATTTCAAGGAAACTGCTGGTGGTCTGTTGTAACGACGACGCATCATAAAATAGCAAGAGAGGGAAGGTCGTTCTCGACAGAAACGATTCCCAGTGTTAATATCACATGGCTGTGACGTAATCGTCGAATAGAAACGTTACACGTAACTCACATTACCACCTGTCGTTTCGATAGCTAATGGTTTTTAAAAGGAAGTTGGAATTTTACTAAAACAGAAAAATGGAAACGCTGGTGGGGTATTTTGTTTGGTTGGGTTGAAAATGGTTTTCCTTTAATTCTGGATCTTTGGTTGGAAATGTGTGATGGGAATGAAGGGATGGGAAAGGGGTAAGAAACTAACTGTCCCCCCTTTGAGAATGGAGTATTCTTTGGGGAGTAAATGCCGTTTTGTTAGGGCTTGGTAGACCCAGTCCCACTAATCCCAACTCTGCTTCCTAGTGTTTCCCCATATTCACCCACTTAGCTTTTTATTTTTTTTATTTTAAATTATTTATTATTTATTATTTAAAATAATAACACAAAAATTTAAAAAATTATTAAATAATTTTAATTATAGTAACAAATAATTGTATTAGACTAAATTATTTTTATTAAAGTTAATTTAAATTTTGATTATTTCATTGAAAGTAATAATAAAATTAAAAAAATAATAATAAATACTTTATTGATAATATAAAATAACAAATAATTTAAAATAAAATAAAATTTTTAAAATAACAAATAATTTAAAACGGATGAAGTACTTTTTATTTTAAAGCAACCTGCATTTTTTTTCTTCAAGTAAATGAAAATTATTTCTTTTAATAATTCTCTCCTCTTGTTTCACAAATACTAGGTTAATTTTACAAAAATTGATAGTGTTAATGATATCAAGGTGAGATCAATGATTAGTACTAAAAATGGTCTGGCTAACTTGAATAATCCTATGACGTTGTTTTTCTTAAAGGTGTTGTGTTGAATTGATTTGTTTTTAAATGGGATGAATTTAAACTTAATTTGCAATTGTTTAAAGAGGAATTTAGTTTTAATTAATGCTTAAATTAACCTGAAAATATCTATATTATATAAAAAAAAATTAACCTATTCTTAAATAATAATTTTTTTATATTTTTTTAAATAATAATTTGGGGCTAAAAAATGATGAAATTTTTAGAAAGGAAATCTTAACACACTAATGTATACATGTATTTAAGAACGGAATATGATTAAATATGAAAATAAACAATTTTTGTAGGCTAAATGGAGTAACCCATAACTAACCCATTTATTGCTCGTTTGGCTTGGATTTTTTTTAAAAAAAAAATTGAGAAGCAATTTTTATATTACCCTATTTTAGGCCATGGATTAAATTTATTGGGATAAAAAAAAAGGTTCGCACTTGAAAGAGTCACACTTTATATCATTCAAACCCACACCATTTAAGAGATATTCGTGCTTATTTTGTGAAATCAAATCTATTTTGAAAGAGGTTTATTATGCTATTATTGGCGAAAGAATACAATCTTTAATTGTGATGGTTGATATATAAATTATAAAGTTATGATTTGTAAATCAACGACTAGGATTGAAGGTTGGCCATAACATAAAAAAATCTATTTTGAACTTCTCTAAGGAAAGTATTTCAATTATGATGGGACTCACTTGAAATACTCTCTTCACATAAACAATTGTGTGAGGGGAATATTTCCTAGAGAAATTCTTTAATAAATTTAGTTTATATATTTTTTTAAAACCAAACTAATCATGAATGAATATATAAATATGTCACATATGAGATTCACTAAGACCCAATTCTAACTTAGATATTTATAAATTGGTTTAGATGACATTTCAAAGTAATATACATGACAAAAATCTCGTTGTTGTAAATGTGATATACCAACATGCTTAAAAAGTAAAGCCCAGTTGAATAAAACATTACATTCGATGTTCTACAAACTAGAAGAGAGTTAGGGTAGACTTTTAGAAACGCATTAGGAGGAGTTATAAGAGAATAACAATAATCTTTTTACTTAGATTTTGAGTTATAGGGTAGGAGTGGTCCATCCATTTTCATACACCTTTTTGAATACTTAAGCTATTGGATTAATTATATGGAAAATAATGAATAGGAGTTATAGGTATGAGAAGATTGAACACTGAAAGAAACAACTCTTTGACATATGTGTAAGGCATTAAAAGGACAATACAATTAGGAAAAAAGAGATAACAATATAACGTCAACATTAAATTAAATAATATATATATATATATATTATAAGATCAACAAAAGTATATATTAAATTTGGATCTAATCATAATTATTCAAGCTAAAGTTTGTTTTCTTCCCAGGCTAATTATGTTGATAATATTAATTATGAGTAAGAGAGATATTAGACATTCAAAATATTTTTGTTTAGTGCATTGTTATTTAAAATACATAGCGTCATGTAAGATACCATAGTGTGATGAAATGCATTTAGAATGGTATCTAATATTACCAAAAAAATTATGAGAATCTCATATCATATTATTTTTAGCTTTATTAACTTTTATCAAATATGAATTTGATCCTTTTTTTAATAATTTTTAATTGATACTAAACATAAAAATATTAAATTTTATAATATCTTATATTATGATATGCAAAATATTATTACACCAAATATTTTTTGTAATGTTTGAAAAAAGATAAATAATATATGCGAGATATACTTATATTTATTATTTATAAATTCATTATATCTATCTCTTTCAAAATATAATAGTATAAAAATAAAGTGTATATACATTTTCAAAAATAAATTATATTTTTAATAGGAAATTAAGAGATTGAGTTCTCACGTACTCATGAATTTTTACCTAATTAATTTATTCATATCATATATACAAATATAAAAATATTTTTTTTTCATCATAGACTATTCACTCTTTTTTATTTTCTAAATTGCAAATTGTACTTTAAAATATCATTTTCAGAGTTTTATGTACATTCATTGTGCGTATTTATTCAATGGGCCATTAACAGCAGTTATCATTAGTGGGCATATTAGAAGTCAAGTACATTAAAAATTGTCTACCACATTCATTTTGATTAGTGTTGATAGGTCCATTACAGAAACATGTAGCACAATGTATATCTACCTTGAAAATGTCTCACTACAATATATATAATTTTAGATTAATTTTAATAAAGTAACTCTGAAAATACTGTATATTGAAATAATATTTTATAAATTTTTTTTTGGTGTCTTAAAAAAATTCTAAAAATATGCCTTATAATGGTAAAAAAAAAATTAATCTCGTACAATACTGTTTGTACTTTGTATAATAGTACACACATACATTGAATCACTTTATTTGTATAATATGCAGGATGGATTTAAATAATTTTTATTGAAAGGACTAAAGAAAAAAATAAACACATTAATAATTATTTTATCATTTTATAGTTTTGATTTTGTATTATTATTATTTTGTGATTAAATTTTTTATTATTTTGTAGTCTTCTTATTTTAATATAAAATCTTTTTTATGAAAGAGAAAAAAAATAATTAAATTACTAGAAAGAGTTATGATAACTTATAACTGGAGTCAAACATGTCCTTCAGATTGTTAATATAAATAAATAGTATAAAAGAGAAACCTAATCTTAACTTAAGATTTTTAAGCTGCATCTTGGTTACATTGTTACATCTAAATGTTATAGTCATTGGATATGCATCTACCCCTTCTAACTGTTGCCCCTATCTGATTCAAATGTTAGAAAGGATATATGTACATTCAAATATAACTTAACAATTATCTTTAATTAAATGTAGTTTTGCACGATGAAAATATGGAGAATCGGAGATAGTTGGGGAACTAATTGAAAGAAAGCTTTGTCTCAAGATTTCATACCTAAACACTCATCTAAGATAACACGACATCAAATTCTTAATTACTTTGTATTTAGATAATGAAAATCACATTTTAACACTACAAGAAAAAAGCGAATTAACAAGGAAATTCTGTGAGAAAATATATTCTCTTGCAAATTCCTTGTAAAATTTTGATCATATCAAATTACAGAAGATTTGAGAGGGAAGATGGGTAAAATAACCCTCACATACTGCAAGGGATATTGAGTCTCTTGCAAAATTTTGGCAAATTAATTTTGAAATTTATCAAAATCTACTAGGGAATAGAATCCCTCGGAGGTTTTGGATAATTTAAATAAAGAGGGAAAAAGAAGCCAAAATTCATGAAAATATGTGAGGGAATCAAGATCCCTCGTAGATCCGTCACTAATTTGCGAGAGATTTCTGATTTTGGGAAATTTCAATAAAGAGGAAAAATAGGAGCTAAAATTCATGAAAATATATGAGGGATTTTTTATTCCCTCACAGATTTCAAAATTTTTTTTTAAAAAAAGAGAGCCAACATTCATGAAAATTTGTGAGGTAATCAAGATCCGTCGCAGATCCAATCCCTTGCTAATCTATGAGGGATTTGCAAGGGATTTTTGGTTCGGTCATAGATTTTGGATAATTTAAATAAAGAAAGAAAAAGAAGCCAAAATTCATGAAAATACGAGAGGAAAAAAGAAATTTCTCAAAAGTCACTTGGAGATTAAACGAGGGAATGATCCCTCGCATATTTTAGGAAATTTCACTAAATATGGAAAAATGGAGCCAAATTTCAAGAAAATCTATGAGGGAGTCAAGATCCCTAGAGTAATCTATGAGCTCGGTTTGACCGTGACCTTGGAGTAATTTGTACAATCTTCCTATAAACCCATAAAAGTGGTTAAACCATTTTGGACCGGCCAAAATAAGAGAAAACTCATAAATCCAATGAAAAACCCATTACCTGTAATTGTTTTGGGAAAATTTGTAAGGTCGATTAGAAAGACAAAAAAGAAGTATAAATTTTTGAAATGTTAAATGGATTGGGCAGTTGACCCATGATCCAATAGGGTATCCCGACTTAATTACTAAAATGAGTTTTAATACGTTAATGTTTTTAGTCCCTACTCTTCATGGATTGTCAACCTGATTGGATCGGGACCTTAGAGTAATATGTCATTTCTTCCCATAATCTTATAGAAGTGGTTGAATCATTTTGAATCGATCAAACCCAGTGAAAATCGTTAAACCATGTTAAAACCTAGGACATATAGCAGTTTTGGGAAAATTGCATAGCTCGATTATAAAGACAAGAAAAAAAGTATAAATTTTTATAGTATTGGATGCATTGAGTGATTGACCCGTATCCTAAAAGGGTTTTTCGGGTCAATCTCTAAAACAGGTTTTAACATATTGTCAATGTTTTAAAAATTAAAAAATATATATATATATATGTGTGTGTGTGTATATATATATATATATATATTTTTTTTTTTTTTTATAGGTGATTTCTAAGTTATATATGAATATATTGCTACATTTAAATGTAGTAATCATTGGATGTGCATTTATCACTTATAGCCGTTAGATCAAATTGGGGTAGTTACTTGATCCAAAGACTGGAATGAATAAATGCACATTTAACAACTGCTACATCCATATGTAATTTACAAATCACATTTTTTAAAATTTAAGTCTTTATCTTATTTTAGAGACTTAGCTTTTTTATTTGAGTTTTAATTTTAATTTTAATTTTGAGTCTTTTATTGCACTCAAATTTTAATTTAAAAATTTTGAACTGTCATTTTTTAATTTAAAATTTTTGAGTGTCTAATTAAGAATTACAAATAAAAAGAAAGAGATGAAAAAATAAAAAATAAATAAAAACAAAAAGTAAAGAATACAAATGAAAAGAATGTATTTTATAAGTTACATTTGACTGTATCGGTATATCTATGTATTTTTTTATTTATTTTTTCATTTCTTAGTTATTTTTTTATATTTTATTGAATTTTTTCTCTTTTGTTTGAATTGTTTTTACATTTTTTACATTTTTAAGCATTGTGTTCTATTTCTTTGAATTTTTTAACTCTTTTAATTTTTTTTTAAAAATAAAAGATAAAAAATAAAATAAAATAAAGTAAAATTCTCTTTTCTCCCATCTCATTTATTTTAAAAATATATACTCCCATTTCTTGTATATTATAAATAACTTACAATTAAACCTAAAATAAAAACTTCCGTTAAAGTTGACCGTTATTTTTTAATCAAAAGTTTAATTTTTTTAATAAGATTAAAATATTATTTTTTATTTTTATTACCTTCCATTAACATTGTAACTTGTTTCATATAGTAGAAGATAACACAGATGAAATGATCTTTAATTTAGGCCTCTATGTTGTAATTCATTAATCTAATTATTATAAATATAAAAATATTTAATAAAATAAATATTACTAAAATTCTTAGAATAAATAATAAATAATATAATAATATATATAATATAACAAAAATATAAATATAAATAAAAATATAATATTAAATAATCTATAAATAATAGACATTAACTAAAATTAAGATTTTAATATAATCAAAATTATGGAAAAAGAAACTTTTTTCAAGTATATATATATTTTAAAATTTTTAAGTAATATTTTTTAGAATAAAAAAATAAAAATTTGAAGTAATTATATTTTTAAAACAAAAAAAAATTTCAAATAATAATATTTCTAAAATAAAAAAATAAAATTTTTTCAAGTTATGATATTTTTAAAACAAAAAAAAATATTTTTCAAGTAATATTATTTTTAAAACAAAAAAGTAATTTTTTTAATTAATTATATTTTTAAATAAAAAAATAAAAAATTTTTAACTAATGATATTTTTAAATCACAGAAAAAATCTTTTTCAAATAACGATACTTTCAAAACAAAAAAAGAAGTTTTTTTAAATAATTATATTTTTAAATAAAAAATAATGCTATTATTGTTAAAACAAAGCAAAAAAAATAAAATTTTATCATTCCTCTTTGACACTTCTTTTTTTATTGAGTCATGTTAGGGTCTTGAGTTAAAAGAAAGTGATAAGAATAATTTTATTATTAATTTTTTTTAAAAATAATTTAAATAAAATATTTCTAACAAAATTATATTAAAACAGAAAATATATGTTCTCAAAATAAAAGATAGATGAACACAATTAAAATATTTTTTATAAAAAAATAATATTTTAGTCAATAAAAAAAGACATGAAACTTAAGATATATATATAAATAAAGAATGAGAGAAAAAGCATGAAGAAACCATTCTTTTCAGATTCCCTCCTTCTTCCTCTCATAAACCCCATCTCCCTTTCTCCTCCACAGATCCTCCATCCACATCCCTTCCTCATATTCGTTATCCCTTTCCTTCTTCTCCCTTCTTCTTCCATCTACACAAAAACATCATCCTTCTTCTTCTCGGGTTCATCTTCCAGAGACCCATTTCCCCCTTCTTCCTCTTCCTCTCGTCCTCTCCCTCTCTTCTCCACCAGGACCCGCGCACCAGAGAAGCAAGAGCTACCGCAAGACCACCATCGAGGCTCTGGCCGCCGTCACTAAAGAACCCAACGGAGACTAGAGGCAACAATTCCATTGCCAGATAAATCTTGAGAGTTCTGGTTCTAGATCTTTGGTTTTCTCTGTTTTCCTTTCTTTTGCGGTTTTGTGGGTTTTCTGGTTGTGGGTAAGGTTTAGTTTATGACTTGGGTTGATTTTTAATTCCATTCTTGATTATTTCTTGTAGGTTGTTTCATATGTGAAATTTTTGTCCAATCAACTTGCATTTGCATCAACACATAGTACCCTGCGGTTATGGAATGTGAAGGATAATTTACCAGTGAGTAATATCAGCAAAGTAGTTCCTTTTTATGCTTTCGATTGATATTGTCAAATTTATTTTACAACATGTGTAGATGCTGTAATTGGCAACTTTGAATTGAGGAAGATAATTTATTATAGAAGGAGAATACTCTGAAATTGTCATTACAATGATGTACGTAGTTGTTTACGCCCTCATTAATTTTTCTCTTCTACTTTTATTGGCCTTCTGGTTTTTTACTTAAAGAACTTGTTTTGATGATTTTAAAGTAGGTGTCTTTGTTCATGGTAGAGAGTTTTATCAGTCTGTTATTAAAAAATCTGAAACAATCAGTGTATTATTATAAACTTCTAGAAGTTAGGGGCTGAGTGTCAGTGCAAGCTTGTGGGCTCAGTTAGGAACAAGTTCATGGTAGATTTTAGCGATGCTGACATTAGTTAGGAACAAGTTTCTCTCATAGCTACTTATTGCTTCTCTATTCCATCACAGCAGGTCACACTGATATTAGGAACAAGGTTAATTAAATTTTCTTGTTTTCATTGTTTCTTCTGAATTTTATTTTATCTAATGTTAGGCACTCTTGGTTCTGCACTTTGACACAGCAAGCACCCCATTTTGGCGAGGGAATCTCAATTTTTTCCCCACATTTTAGCGAGGGATTGGAGACGGATTTGTGAGGAAATTTCTCTCGTAAATAATCCGAGGGAACTGATTTCCCTTGCAAATCAGCGACTTGATTTCAGTTAGGGATCTTTTTCCTCGCAGATTCCATGTTTTTTTTTTGTAGTGTAAGGATGACAATTTTATTTATATGCATCTCATTAAATGAAGCTTTAGTTGTTACTAAAGCCTCTTCTTACCGGTATTATTAGACCACTAAATTCTGTCATTTAATCGTGATACAAGTAATTAAATTATAAATTTAAGGATTATGTTTGATTGATTTGTCACGTGAAATCTTCGGGGAATAACAACTCAATAGTACGTTACTGGCTAAGTTTGAGCTCACAATTTTTGTTCCGAAATTCTCGAAGTAATTTGATTGGTATGATACACAGGATACTCGTATATGCATTATAAAATATCAAAAATTTAGAAAAGAAACAAAATTCCCAATTCTATATGGAATGATTTAGTATTTCTGCATTCATTTCCATCCAATCAAAAAATATTTTTTTTGGATTGGATGGGTTCATTTCTTGATGAAGCGTAAAATAATAATGGGTGTTAATCCAAGCCTCAAAGTCAACTTTCTTTCTAAGAGAAAATTTCAGAATTCTCCAACCAAAATATTTTCTATCCCGATTTTTTTCTGTATCTAGAATATTCTCTTCTACTACATAATTCTTGATAGGAATATCATTAGACATATCAAATAATTTATGTTTACGCGCGTTGTAATAATAAGAAATCACTTGGTTATTATTTGCTTGGAGTGGTGATCTATATCCATAAATATGAGTCCTTCTTAGCTGCATAATTACTACATTTATATGATAAAAGATCATATCCATATTTTTTTATTTTTTTTATTTGTTAATGAGCCTATTTCTTGTTTTTTTGTAAAGAATTAAAAGGTTTTTTTTTTCATATGAATGACATTTGGTTAAATCTTGATTTTGAGGCCAAGTTAGATATCTGGTTTTGGGTTTAATGAGTACTTGTAGTGGGTTAATCGTAATTTTCTTATGATAGCATTAATTTCGTTTGTTCACGTTTCTCTCTTTATGATTTTTCCATACCTTATAAGGACTTCTCATCTCTACATATCTTTCGCCTCTGGGCTTTTAAAAGATATATTTATATATTTAGGACTTCTACATCTATCTGACCTAAAACCAAAAAGTTAAGGATCTGTCAGTGATGTAATTAGATTTCCTTCTTGTAGTATTCTAAGGATCTGTCAATCTATAAGTTAAAGGCTTAGTGAGATTGAAATATCAAAATATATGTAGTTTTATTTCTAGATAACCGGGCACTAGTGGATTATGCAGATTAATCCTAAGAAAACATTCCACTAGTCACGCACCCAGCTTTTGAATATAAGTGATTTGGCAATGTTAGGTTCTGAATTTGAGTTGGTGGACCTTCTGTGATCCTAACCTTAGTTTGGTAGCGGTATTGGAAGTAAGTGAATCTGCTACTCTAGTCTTTGCAAAATTATATTATTTTATATATTCTAATTATTCTGCAATGTACATAGAACTCTTAAAACCTTTGATACACTTGACTGATTAATGTCTTGACTGATTATTCTGCAATGACAGAGTAAACGGTCTTGCTATGCTACTTCATATTTTTGGAGTAGCAATAAAATAAAATAAAATTAAGAAAAAGTAAATTATTTTTTTTATTTTTTAATTTACTTTTTTTTTTAAAATTTTTTTTATTTTTAAAATTATTTATTAAAATAAAAATTATCAAAAAAATAAAAAATAAAATAAAAAGCCCTCATGGAGTATTGTTAATATTCCATAAGTAGGATAGTAAGACCTAACACACTAAGCTAGGATTTTTCGTGAGAGGAAACTTCAGCCCTATTCCAAAATATAGTTAAAAGCTGAAGATACAGTGGAAGCACGATATAACTTATACAGGGGAGAGAAAGCCTCACGCGCTAGGCACGTGATTAATTAAAACAGAAATAAAATACGATCAAAGAAAGAGTTTTGATCCTAAGCTACAAAGGGACATGAACAGGTCACATGTACACTTAAACAGGAATAAAGCTTAAAACAAGCACAATGAAATGAAAGCCCCAATAAAATAAAAGCTAAAGTAAACAGAAGGTCCCGTGGGATGCTCCTGCATCAAACTCCTCCTCTTGAAATTGGGCTGGTGCCTTGAAAAGGGCAGTACAAGCTTCCGAATACATTCCTGGGTCAATTCCTTCCTCCTCTGCAAACCAAGCTTCAATTCCAACATTTAATCCTAGATTAATGTCTTCAACCTAGACCATCAAAGCTTCTATGTGTACATGGTTCATTTCACCTTTACTTTCACAAAGCCATTCAAATTTGTTCTTGACACTTATAACCATCAAAGCTTGAGTCAAGGTTGTCCGTCCTAGGCATTGTTATTATAGGCTTCCTAAGAGGAAGATCCAATTTCACAGCAGGTGATCCTTCAACTTCACGAGCTTGAAACCACTTCTCTGAATTTGTCACTTGACCAAAGAGGCTATAATCATAACCTTTATAATCCTCATCATTATCGCTAAGGGATGTGAGCACCAACAAAATTAACCTCTTCACCCCAAGACCAACTTAATATATGTTATAACATTCAGATGGTTCTTTGGAATTGAGGCAGATGCTGTTTATAATGCGTTTGGTCCCAAAGAGGAATGCGTCATTATCAGCCGTTATGCAAGTATCTACATAATCTGCATTATTTAATTGGGCACAAAATGCTCCAGCCTCTCCTTTAGTCTTTGGTACAGGCATTCCCAAGTAGCTCAACAAGCTCTTTTTCTAGTTGATCGTTGTATTGTTTCTCCCTGGTAGATACTAACTTAGAAACCTCCTCTTCTGAAGGCGACATTAATTTCAGAACTTCCTCATCCATTCCCCCTGTATGCACCCATTTTGTTTATACTAACAGTAGCGTGGACAGATTGGCATATATAATCTATGCATGTGAAAATGAACTGATATGGGATCTTCTCTCCCGTGGTTCTTCTCCCTAAGGAATCACCATGGTAGACAGTCAAGACAGTCATCAGTGTTGTCAATGCAGAAAGTTTTGAACTTGAAACCAACGTAACCGAGTTTGCATCCTGCAACCAACACAACCTGGTCTCTACAATCTTCTTAGATGTCTTCCAGTCAGAACAATCCCACACATTTAATCCCAAGTCAGCCGCAAGCGTGTGGTCAAACAAGTACACATGCTTGGTAGTTGCAAAAAAGGCATAATGAAATGGGTATTGGTAGGTCCCCAAGATATTTGATTCAACCAGATACCGGGACAATTCTTTAAATGGTCCAATACCAACTTTTCTGCCTTCAAACTCTCCTTGCAAATGATAATAGAGGTCACTGAGTATCAATTTTTTTAATTTCTTTCCTTCACTGTAACCACGCTGTGGATAGTGGGAGAGCAATGTAGAGAAAGTAGAATGACGGCTCAGTTTGTTAACATTATATGGATCTTCTGAACCAACGACACAGATACACTTCTGAAGTCACCAACTACCAACTTTTTTATCACATGGACGGAAAATCAATTGGTGGAAACCTGATGGGAACCAAGTAGATAGATGCAGAATATTGAATGAAATAAAACCTTCTTTTATATATATGATGACTGAAACATAGACCATTACAGGCCAGGAATAGTGAAGGAACACCTCAAATGACAAGAAATGCAAAAGACAAAGAAGAAAACACAGCTCTTGGAGTGGCTTGTCACTCCCTAGCAATATGGGAGCTAGGCCTCCCTCTTCTAGTCTATTTGGGCACTAGGTTCCCACTTTTCCAATTCCTCACAATTTTTTGCCTGCCTTACCCCCCAACAATTTATCATAAATCTAAAATTTATAATAATAATTGACTAAAAATTATTATTTTAGAATTTTTAATTTAATTTTAACAAAAAAATATAATTTTAAAAATTTATATTAAAATTATTTTTTTATTAAAATATTATATAAAAAAAGTCATTTTGCATGTCATTTTTAATAATTTTATCAATTAAAAGTCCTATTATAATTTTGCATTAAAATATCTTTTTTGATTTAAAAGTACTTGTAAATTACTGTATCCAAATCTAAAACAATTCTTTTTGATAACAAACCTTTTTATTTTTATTAAAGCACTAGCATAAAATACTTTTTTTTTTCTAGTCCATCCAAGGGGGTCCTATATATTCTCACATACAAGACTGATAAAAATCCTTTTAAAGAAAACCTATTAACTGATGTCGTCTAATAGACAAATGAACATATTTATATGCCATAACAGAAGTTTGAGAATCAAATGACAAAGCCCCATGTTACTGCCACCAATCATGCTTGACCTCATAAAACTGCTCAAGCTTTTCTGACTAAAAAATATAGACCTCAAAATCCAGCTGGTCTCTGTAAGGATCGCAATTGCTATAAAGGATGACAATATTCAATATGTCCCCCGTCCTCCCAAATATAGGGACTAATACTTTTCAATCCTAACCTTAAACCAATGTTTGGAGTTCTTATTAGAATGCAGATCTAAAATCAATGAAAGTTGCACTATTGCAAAAAATGATTAGAATAACCAACGTATTTTTCCCATAGGGGCTTGTATTTTTCAATCCCAATCTTCAACCACGGCTTGGAGTTCCCATCAAAGTGTAGTACAGGCCCTCTCTATCAATTGAGGATCAATAGTTGTGTAACCAAACCCCAATACATGTCATGACATATCTAAGGGATCAGTTAATCCATAAAAAGTCAACAGTCCTATCACAACGTGATAATCGGTAAACAGACGCTGTCATGACCATGAGGCAACAAAAAAGAAAAACATACAGAGATTAAAATGGAGTCGTCACCAATTAATTATAAGGATAATTGGGATCCTAAAAAGAAAACTAAAAACTGGTCCTTGAAACAAGAGGATTGGTTCGGGAGTCTAATTACGCATAGGGAAGGTGTTAGGCACCTTACAACGTCCATCTATAAGGATGGTTACCCTAAGTCATTTGTGCGTCATTTAATTTAATTTTAATTACCTCTTTTTGTTATTAAGATGTTGAAAAGATGAAAGATGAAAAAAACTGGACCTGTCTTACTAAGTAAGTGCCTATGTACCCCAAGAGTGATCAAGATCCATGTAGTTCGAGGTAATAAAATGTTGACAAGGAAAGGTATATGATCACTTCCCTAAGATATACAGTACACAATGTAGAGGCGAAGAATCCTCACCCAAGGTCAAAGAAAATGATAATGCGGAGACATTTAATTCTCATACACAATCAAAATATTAGGGCAATGCGGAGGCACTGGGTCCTCACCCAAACCTTATAGATTTAGACAATGCAGAGGCACTGAGTCCTCACCCAAAACCTATAGATTTGGACAATGTGAAGACACTTGATCCTTACCCAAAGTCTCAAAGAAATAGACAATGTGAAGGCATTTGATCTTTACCCAAAGTCTCAAAGAAATAGTAAATGTGAAGACACTTGGTCCTTACCCAAAGTTTCAAAGAAATAGACAATGTGAGGGCATTTGATCCTTACCCAAAGTTTAAAAGAATAGACAATGTGGAGGTACTAAATCCTCATCTAAAGTCTTAAGGATTAGACATTTGTGGAGGCACTGAGTTCTCGCCCAAAGTATTAAAAGTGACTGTTGGATTTACCTTCAGTTAACCAAGTTTGAATTAAAGGGTAGCATTATAGTGATATTAAAGTCGGCATAGGAGATTCTAGATTTAAATTCCAAGAAATATTTCAATTCCATGCTTTCTTTTTAAGGAAAATTTATTCTAAACCAATATTTCTTAAAAGGAAAATTTGACCCGGTAGGCCCTTAAAGCCCAAAATGCTTTAATTCGTTGGGCTTTGACCCTCAATTTTGAGTAATATTACCTTAAACAAATTTTATCTTGATGGGCCCTTGAAGCCCATAACGTACTTTAATCTCATAGGCCCTTAAAGTTATCCTTCCAGAGGATATTATTCTAAAACAAATTTTGCTCAAATGGTCTTGAAACCCACTTAAAAAAATGACGTTTTTCACAAATATTTACCTGAGAACATGTTTCTTAAAAGATTGATTTCATTTAGACTACTTTCCTTAATGCCAAAATAAGGCACATTGAGCACCCTTTAGGAGATGTAAGAGAGTAGAGCAATGAGATAAATAATAAAAAAAACAGTAAATAATAAATAAAATGAATAAATGAATAACTAAATGAATAAATAAATGAGTAAAATAAATAAAATAAAACAAAATGAAGATAAAAATAAGAAAATGGCTTATGCCTTAAAACTCTAACAAATTATAAAAGTATGCGTACGAATCACAAAGAACAGAGTATCACAATCCCAATAACAAATAGCCAAAATAAACCAGATACGAAATACAAAGTGGACTCAGGGGTGGAGATGCATGGCGTGCTTCATATTGGCCAATCTGAGATATATTTCTGAATCAAAATGAGACTCATTGGCTGTAAAACTCAATTCATGACAGTCTAATCTCACAGCAGCCCATAAGGCAAGGTAGGAAATATCAACTAAAGAAAAGTCAGAAGCAACAAATATCTCCCCCAGTCCTTTAATAATTTGAAGAACCCACCAATATGTATATTCAAGATTTGGCTTTCAAATCAACACCATTTCACTTAAGGGAAGCTAATCAGGATGAAATTAAAACCGGGATTCAGAGATAAGGTTAGCTTAAAATGCCAAAATAAATCAAGAACCCAGATTCCTCTTTGAAAACATATTCTGTAATGACATGATAACTACTGGGATATTTCTAAGCATTTAAAACAGAGTGTGAACCTCAAACCCGCATTCATACCAATCATGATATCTACCTACATGATTCATACATGAACAGACCAGCAATGGAAGTAATGCATCCCTAATATACACTCATTGCTTAGCCTTCAAGTCAGCACCATTTCACTTAAGGGAAGCTAATCAGAATGAAATTGTAGTAGGAATTCAGATACATGGTTAGTTTAAAGTGCCAAAACAAATCAAGAACCCAGATTCTTCTTTAAAATATATTTTGTAATGGTATAATAACTACTAGAGATATTTCTGAGCATTTAAATCAGAATATGAATCCCAAACCCATATTCGCACCAAAACATGATATCTACCGGATCAAATAACGCATGATTCATACAAGAACAGATTGGAAATGAAAGCCATGCATCCACCTATGGATTCCTAGGCCTTTAACCGAGGAACTCAGACCTAGATAAACCCACTCAACATCTCAGTCTATATACACGCACACCCACCACAAGGGAATCCAATTCAGTCAGTAACAATGGAAATTTACCTCTTCGAAGCTTATGAAATACCAAAATTTCTAATGATCCCTCTTAAGTTTCGAGAACCCTTCTTTTCCAGTGGCAAAGAGGCAGTCCGAGAATCCCTCTTTTCAGCAGCCAAGAGACCGAGCCATAATCCTCTTTTTCCAGTCGCAAAGAGACCTAGCCAGAATCCCCCTTTCAGCAGCAAAGAGACCCCCATTTATAGGAGAAAACTCCCAAGAAAACGCTAAAGAATTGCCAGACCCGGGGGACCACTGTACCTTGCTGCAAAAAGGAAAATTGTCCTTGACTATTCGTGAAACTTGGTGCTGCTATACATGGGACGCACGAGCAGGTGAAAACTGGGGCATTGAGCTGGCTGTGAGACAGGTTGCTGTAGAAATAACTAGTGCGTGAAATTACAGAGAGAATACAGCGCGTTTTCGTGATGGAAAGTGGAGCAGAAATTACAGAAAAAAAAAGGGGGGACAAGGGAACAAGAGTGGCGATGGTGGTTGGAGATTGAGAGAGAATCACTGAACACGTGTTGGTGTACGGGGTATGCAGAGGGGATACGGCTAGGGTGACCATGCTGTTGGTGCGGCGAAAGGGCTTTAGGGTTAGGAATGAACTGAGTCATGGATGTGGGTGACCCAGTTTGGCTGGGTGGATGGACTAAAGTATGATTGGGCCGAGAATGGACTAAGGGCTTGCTGGATTCAGAGTTGGGGATGGGCCAAAAATGAGGAAAATGGGTTGATGTTTGATTTTTTGAATTAACAAAATAAATTTCTCTTCCTTTTTTTTTTGCTTAATTCTAATTAATTAATTTTTGGTCTTTTCCTTTTGTTACTATTTTATTTTTCATGTTTGCTTTAGCTTTGTTGGAAAAAATATGGTGTTGACAAGTCCAGGTGGCAACGTACCAAGTTTCCACAATGTCCGGTCTACATCTCTTTCCTGCCAGTAGTGGTAGATGTCTGTTAATGGCTTTTCCTCCATTCTACCAAATCAAATACGTTCATTCCAAATGCCCATCCACATGCATTGGGATCAAAATGTGCTCGTATGAGTATAAGGGAGTAATTCAAATACTTGTGGTATCTATGAAATGTTTCCATGCATGTCTCAACAACTCCATTAACATTGTTATTCAAATCCATGGAAAAAAAAGCAGAGAGATCCTTCTGAACCACGACATCATCATTAAGGAACACCACCTTCTTCAGTGAAGGAAAAACTTTGGGGGATATAAAACCTCAAGTGGTTGAGCATGGACAAATATTTAGGGTTACTAAACTTGATGGGTGTCCTGCCATCATCACCACCAGAAAAATAATAGTTCTGTATTTCTGAGTCTTGAATTTGCTTAAGAACAGGAACATATGAAGCATTTAACCAACTGAAGTTTTCATACTTTTGAACCTCAACAATCATTCCACGAAAGTCATTCATGGAAAACCATGCTTTCATTGCAGCATAATTTATTTCATCAATCACAAGGTGGAAAACAAGCATATCTGGACCTTTAGAATTTATTGCCGTTGAATTGACCACAATTGAAGTAGCAAGAATGTTATCAAAGAACATACAAAAGTGGTAAAGATTATTATCCTTAAGTTTCATCTCCACTTGCATTTTCTTCAATTTCTTTTGCAAATTAAGGCTTCTGAGCCATTCAGTTGTCAACTAGACACCAAGGCAGTATAAGCTTTTTGGGACTCCTTCATCAGTTATTTTTTCATATTTTGAATTCTTTTCATTTACAAAACTCCTCTGTTCTTCAAGAGAAGATTTTCTAGGGGCTAGGGATATCTGATCGCTCAGTTGTATGGTCACTGAGTTAGGGCTTAACATCTCTTCAGTAATATTAAGGATTTCCATAATCCTATCATGCCTGTAAGTTCTCTGCATTAGGATATAGGAAGTTTAGTTTTTAAGCTAATGCTTGATTAGTTTTTGAATAACATTTTGGAAGGATTCCTTATCCTCCATTGCTGGATTGTATTTTCTTCTCCTCAATAAATTATTTTTCTATCAAAAATAAAAAGAGAAAAGAAGAAATGAAGAAGAAGAAGAAAAAGAAGAAGAAGAAGAAGTTAGTAAACAAAGGAAGCCTTTTTCTCTATCTCTTTCCCTTTAGAAGAACCTATTAGCCAGAGATTGTAAATGAGTATGTGTTCACGATAAGAAATCCAAAATGTCATGGAAGTTGCATTCTAACAACTTGATCAACTTCAAGAAATGTTTAATATGATCCTCAAAATGTCCTTTCTGATAATTTGGTTATTCACTACTAAAGTCCTAATATTAAAAAGCTGCAAGATGATAAATGTTCTTACAGAGAACAATAAAATTTCTGTATTAAGGAGGAAAATGTACGTGACATCATTTAAGACTAGTAGAACATCTGGACACAATATTATTCCTTCTGTTGCATAACAAGGTTCACCAGAACGCTCAAAGCTGGTAGGCACACCCCATACAACAACATCATTGAAGTAATTTTTACACAAATTTTAATATTGTGAGCACAAAGTGGTAGCAAGTTATGGATTAAAATTCAATGCATATGTGAAGATTTTCTTCACTCTCAGAAGGGTGAACAAATACTACTTGCCAGCTATAAGTTAATGGCTTAGATGCTCACAGAGAATATTATGAACTTGCAATATGTTCGGCGAGCCATCTTAGACTAGCAATTAATAAAAATAAATCGTGCATTAGTTGATGTCTTGCCAAACCCAGTTTAACACAACTACTCCAAAAGGGTTCAGGTTTTGACAAATGTAAAAGTGAGTAGAAGCCTAATTTTTGTTATTCAAATTAGTATTCAGTTGAACACCCCTTTGCCGAACCAAAAAAGGAGGAATCAAAGAAAGAACAGAGATCAAGCATATTCTGACATAGTGGCAATGTGTCAATAACTGCACACGTATATACATGAGTCTCAGAGAAACAAGATAAGCCTGATATTGATAATAGACATTAAAAAAGAAGGGCAAAAAAGAAGAAATATGTAGAAACAGAAAAATACATGTCCCATCCCATCAACAGCTTGCATTCTCTCATTGCTCGCAAGGATTCTCTTGTCAATCTCCTACATAGAATTATATTCGTATGTAGCAACAGGAATGAGCCCCAACAAAGACAAAGATTGACAAGCAACTGTGTTTATTTTTACGGTGAACGGAATGCATCTGTTATATGAATCGAAAAAAGAGAAGCACCTAAAGCAAACTACTAGAAAGGTCAGCAGATATAATTTCTAAAAGTCACATAGTACATAAATCCAAAAAAACACAATTAATTTTCAACATCTTCACTTGCATAGAAATGGTTTCTAATACAGGAACAGAAGAAAACAGTTGAGATTTATGGGATTGTGTAATAACTATAGTACTATTTCTCTCTTTGGTGTTTCATTTTCATTGACGTTGACGAACTACTCTCATTGTGCCATGTGAACTCCTATAATTAAGGTTTGTATATGCCATTACAATCAAATCAATAATGAATTTCTCAAATTTGCATTGCCCTAAATAAATTAACGACGAACCCATAAATCAATCGAGAAAATGAATACATCCGATTGCATAAGGAAAAAAAAAACAAAAATAGTATAGAGTATTAACACCGAACCTTTTTACAATGACCTTTTAATTTTATTTTTTTATGAAAATAACATTTTAAATTTAAGTTGATTCTATGTGATCTTTTACATAAAATTAGTCAATTTGCTTAGAAAAATTATGTCAATCTACTGTTTTTGTTTACTTTACATTTACAGGGTCAGTTGCACATATCATTTTAAAATTTTCATTTAACACTCACCATTGTAACATTTGAAGCGTATATAGTATAATAAAATTCATTTTAGTGTCATAATATTGAAATGAATTGCCATGTATTTAGGACAACAAAACATACTTACAGATATATGAGAGAAACAGAGGATGATAACACGAGTAAAACTTGAAAGACCATTACCAACGCACATAATTTCAAATGGTCTCCCTCACAAACAGCAGCAGATTGATCAAATCGAGGATCTCAAAGAAACTCAAAGAACAGCATGCAAATCTAGTGGGACTATGGAACTATATGACAAGAAGCCTCAATCTCAGTCCACAAACAGCAGCACATTGATCAATAAATCGAGAATCTCAAAGAAACTCAAAGAACATCAAGCAAATCAACTGGAACTATATCACAAGAAGCTTCATCTCAGTCCACAAACAGCAGCACATTCATCGACAAACCCAGACTCTAAACGTATGCATCAAGAATTTTAAGAACCCATAACATATATTTATGAATCCCCAAAATGTGAAGGAACCAATCCCTAATTGCAAAAAGAACGAAGGAGAAACAGAGGACAAGATTACCTGCATTTGGTGGTAGGATAGAGTCATGGGTTGCTGTAACTCATCGAGGGAGGGAAGTCGAGGAATGAAACAAAACTATAGAAAGTAGATACTTCAAATTATAGCCTAGTAGGCCTCAAGCAATATCACCAATTTTCAAATATTACTTATAGTCTTTTTATGACAAGGAATATGGCTGCTATTCTTGGAAAACTGTAGTTCCTCGCATTAGACCACCGTACAAAGAAATTGTACAACATTTGCTGAGTGATCTACCAAAATTAAACAAATCAAATGGGAAAAATCTAATTGCATGGATCAATGTATCATGAACTTGGCAGAAAGTGACGGTGCATGTTCAGACCCTGCCTCTAATATTTGCAAGTCAAAAGCTCAACTTCACTTCTGAGGGCATTTGCTATTACACAAACTTTAGATATACAAAGTGGGCTAGCTTAGGTTCTAAACATCTATAAACCGATTCAGCTTTTCAAGTTACAATACATTCACAAAGCTTTTGATGCAATATCTGTCCTCACTTTCCATCCTTCCACAAGAGAAGGCCTTGATGTTCATAACCCTGTTCATCATTTCTCAAAGAACAAGATCTGATTATTTTGAGGTAAGTTACAAGTAACTAAATCTCATCACTTTGAATATACAACCCAGCTACTGCCAGTTGCAGCCTTTACTTCTCACTCTTTCATTTCCCTTCTCATTCTCTGGCAGGGACGAACCAAAAAAATGATGGGGGTAAAATAGGCCCGATTTGGTTATGTTTTTAAAAATTGTTTTTTTGTTTTTTTTAAAATAAAAAAATTTATTTGGGTAACTGTTTTCGTCAGTTGTTTTTAAAAGCTGTTTCCAAAAATAATAACTAGAAAACAGAAAAATAAAAACAATTGTTTTTGTGTTTTTGCTTGTTTTTGTCATCTGTTTTCTAAAAAACAAGAAAAACAACTGATGAAAAATATTTTTATCCAAACAAGTTTTTTATTTTTTGTTCCTATAAAACTATTTTTTAGAATTATTTTTAAAAACTATTTTAAAAAATAATACAATAAAAACCATTCCAAACAGCCCCCATAGTTTTCTTTGTTTTGTTGTTTTACTTATTTTAATAGATTTTCTTGTCCTCTAATCTACTTTTTTCTCTAAATATACAATGTTTTATCAATTGAAACTTAGAGAAAACAAAGATTGCTTAATGCTAACAACTATAATAACAATAATTAAGGGTGTGCATGATATTGATAGGATTGAAAATGGGAAGACTAAAAAGGTGGAGTAAAATTGACTAAGTATTCGAATTTGGGACACAATATAAATTTAGATACGTTCTTTATTTTTACATCCTCACTTTCATTTATCTTTATATGTTCAATTGTACTAAAAATATTTTAAAACTAAAGAACAAACTAGATAGATAGAATTTTTAAAGTAAAAAATATATACTAGAGAAAAAAAATCATTAAGATAACTTACAGAAGCAGGTAGTAGAGCAAGAAGTGTTATTAAACGTGGCTTCAATCCTGGTTCAAGCATTTGTCGATAGAATGTTGTAGCCTTAAATGACCCATCATTTGATTTTGCCAAGCCGGCTATAATAGAATTAAAAGTATATTCATTGGGCATAATATCCATCACTTCATGTTGGTTTTTAGGGAGAGAAGAGAATGATTGGAAATACTCAAATACTTTTTTTATTCACTTGTAGATTTGACGAGTCTCAAAACCCACATCCCAAATACACCCAAAAATATCTCATAATATTTTTCTCAATAGTGTATCACACTACACTCTAATTACTTAATGAACAAGCACTATTTTCTCTTCCTTGTGTTTACTTTCGGTTGCTTACTTCAAATGCTCAACAAGTATATAATTTATAAGCATGAATGAAACAATATCATTTAATATCATGAACAAACATACTATGGAGGTGGCTATAGAGTTGGCTACAAAGTGATTTATGAGTTGCTAAATATTGGCTACAAAATCTAGGAAAAATATTACAACGTGAAACTCTTTACATGCTAGAAGATGAGGTTTGTCCCTTAGTCATTTAATTAGCATTGACTTTTCTAGATTAATGTTTAATACAGCTTCAAAGTGCTACATTATGAGAATGAGTATAAAAAGATATCATTGAATATGAATTCGTACAAGATTTAATTAAATTATGATTGTTCAACAAATATTACATCACGATTTTATTTATTTATTTTTTGTCGCATTACAAAACGCTCCTTTTTAAATTTGTTTGGAAGAGATCGTGGCCTGCCCTATCTCATTAACTGCATCCCATCCCATGCAGCACAGGATCCCACGGCGGATATCATTGCATTCCACACAACAACGTTTCTGTTAGGAATTTCATCAAACAGTTGACGTGCTGGTGAAAGCGAGACGCGTTTGCCGTATAGAGCGCTTGCAACAAATGCGTTTGATAGGAAGGAAACTTTGGAAACGTGGGCATGGATGGCAGTGCCAAGTTGTGGATGGTTAATTGCGGTGCTGGACTTGATGATAAGAGAAAAGACATGGGGTCAAGAGACATGGCAAGGGAGGAATGTATGTGATGGAAAACAGCAAGGGCTTGGTGATGCCGAGCTCGGTTGATGTGGGAGGATATGAGCTTAGTAAAAGAAAGCAAGCGTAGGTGGCCGGTTGAGTAGGCGCCCATGATTGGCTTTGACCGTCGATATGTTTTTGTTCATTCATGGTGGCATCATTCTCAAGGGCTCGCTACCCTTCTACTACTGCGACTAGCGACAATTAATCTGGAATTTGGGCGTTTAAGGGGAGAAGACGTTTGACAGTTGACACTTTCAGTATGTGTGCGGAAGCAGGACCACGACAAGTAACTGAGCTGTAAGAAATTGCAACATAAAAAGAAAGCGCGGGATGACGCGGATGAAATATCAGTGCCTATCTCATTCTCCCTCGAAACATAGACATCGGCAAGTTTTGACAGCTCAATGCTTTAGCAAATAAGAAACTTGACAAATGGAATCAACAGTGCAGAAAAAGGAAAAAAAATTGGCAATTATGCTTTACCAATTTTTATTTTTGGTAAGTTTTTATTTTGAATCCTAGTTACTTGTTTTGAGCATACTGGGTTTAATTTCCTTCTGTATTTATTGTTTTTAAAGCAATGCTACAGAAGGCGATGGTGTTTTTCATAATTCACTCCCTTTTTTTCAGCCTAAATTTAGGATAGATTGGGATAATCATTCATTTCCGTGTTGAATTGTATTGCAGTTTATATACCGTGTCTGTTTGTGTGTTCACGACGGTCCACAACTCAGTTTCTGGGAAGTTTAATTTTCTTTGCAGTTCAGTGTTAACTTTGTTTGTTTGGCTATTCATCTCTCTCGGCATTTGATAGTTTACTTTTAAAAATTGCACGTCTGTCGACAGAGGTGGGACTTGGTTGATAAGAGTAATGCTTTCAATGTTAAAGGTATGATGGCAGTAGTGGCCATGTTATTATGTTTTTAATATGTTGTTTTTTCAGATTCGCCTTGATTCGGATGAAAATATTTGTAATACCGCAAGAGACTGCAAATTTGATTTCTTTAAAACTCAGTAAACCCAACGTGAATGGAGTCAAATTGGTATTTTACTGATGCAATCATGTATTGTTATTAGTCAGTTTAATATAAGCAATCCACAGCCAACACGAAAAAAAGAAAAAGAAAAAAGAATTAGACCCAAGACAAGTTATTACAGATATGAAATGTAATATAAACTCAAGATGAGCCGGACTATTTACAGGATAAAACAGAGTGATAGAACTAAGGATACCTCAACAGGCCAACAAAATGCCATGTTGACTAGGTTTTAGAACAGAAGGGAGGCCCTTGGGAGCCTAGAAAACAGAAATTATAAGAAAGTAATCGATTTAAGTAAAAATAAATAAATTAAACTATATATTTTTTGAAACTCCTGTTTACATGAGTTGAAAAATATGTGGATTTGTTAAAATTTAGATCTTACATGATACCAGCAAGTGCATACATCTTTGTTGTTGATAAATAAAACAAAATTTCTTTTACAGGTGAAGTTCATGAGAGATGGATCATCCACAAAAAGATGATGTGCCGGTCTTATCACGCACACTTTCACATTCAGCATATAACAATATGGAATGTAAGCTCCAGAAATTAACATCTGGGAGTCCGAGCGACTCAATTTTTATTCCTATGAACTCTATATGGTCTCATGAGAATGACATTAATCTTGTGGGTCATTGTGATTCATTATGGAATGGAAGAAGAACTCCTCTTACAGAGAACTGGACAGCTGATTTCAGCAAAATCAAGGTGTAACTAGCTGCAAAGTGTTGGATAAGCTCTCTTCTTTAAATGGAAGAAACCAGAATGATTGGTGGGATGTCAAAACTGCTTGCAGAAATGGACACTTAATGAGGTCTGGCCAGTTGGGAATGTGCAATGATCCTTATTGCGCAATTTGCCCAACATATCATAATCAGGAAGCATATCCGGCAAAGAACTCAAAATTTTTAACCCTCAGGTGCTTCTTGTCTTAAGCTGAAAATATATGTTCCTCTCAGCTCTATTGTCATAGAAGTTCATTGCTCTATTTAAGTCACATTTTATAAAATGCTCTTGATATTAGGTTCTTTACTGCTTGCTGGAATAAATGAGATTTAAGAACTATTTCCTCCTGACTGCCATGTTGCTGAATAGGTT
Organism: Ceratonia siliqua; assembly: GCA_034509205.1. Lineage (NCBI taxonomy): Eukaryota > Viridiplantae > Streptophyta > Magnoliopsida > Fabales > Fabaceae > Ceratonia > Ceratonia siliqua. The sequence continues at coordinate 3,190,331 of JASKGM010000009.1, forward strand.
TAAGTTGATGGCATCTCGAGTTGCATGTTTTAATTCAACTCCTCAAATTTTGGCAGTCTTCTTACTCCCTAGTAATGGTTTTTTGAACTGGGATACTATGGGTAGCCTCATGGTAATACCACCATCTTATTGCCTCTACCCATTTAGTTCTTCCCCCTTCAATCCTACCTAGAACCATTATAAAAACCTGGCAAATAAGCTTTGGGACATGGCTCTTGTTTTTTTTCATAGAAACAAAGGTTAGAGGAAGACTGCAAATTATAAACCTAAGGTATGTGTCTGTGACAATTGTCCATCCAAAAAGATAATGAATGGGTTGAGCATATTGCTCAAATCAGGAGCATTATTTTCTTTTCTGAGCATAACTTTATGCTGGACTACTTAAGCAAGCTTTCAATTTTTTTATATTAATTTGATTATCTAATGTGCACTTCCATAATGCTCTCTATGGGGATGCTAAAGGCTTGGTTACAAGATTACCTTCATTACTATGTTCATGCATTCCTGGAGTTATGAGCCCTCATGCTAAAGTCATACATCAGTGGAACGGATGTTTTGTTATTGCTTGTTTGCTGGCAATTTTTGTAGACCCATTATTTTTCTTCTTACCATCAGTACAAAAGGTACAGTAGTTTCATATCCCATTTTTTCTGAATAAAAAAGAGAATAGGAGTTGTCGACATTGACAGATTTTGCCCACACACAAAGCTTCCACTTTTTCTATGATTAGATCTCTCTCAAGGTTAAGATGCAGACCTGCGTGTTGGCATTAGTGTATTATTTTCCTTATCCCATAGAGTATCACATGTAGATGGCATGCTATATCTCAGAAAGTAAATGATTACAACATGATTTTATCTTTAGACCAATGCACTTAATTTTTTTCAGTCCCTTATTTATTTTTTTAGATTTACATGGTTTTTCCATTCCATGTACACAGGATAATAAATGCATAGTTATTAGTATGCCTGCTTCAACAACAATTGTGATTTTTAGAAGCATGACTGATATCATATACTTCCTCCATGTACTTCTTCAGGTAACTTCTTCCCTCGGACTTCAAATCCTTTCCATGATTGATATGACTAGAACTAAGAGGAAGATGACATGTATCAAATGTAGGGTCATGTTGAAAGTTGTGCGATAGTAAAATACCTTCTACTGTAGAGACAAACGTGTCAGCAGCCAGATTCTTAAAAATATTTGACATATTAGAAATTGATCTCATTGCGTCAAAGCATGAGAAAATTATAATATGTTCCATACTATACTCATAGGCACCAAGTTACTTGTTTGAGGTACAAAATTGTCTCCCATTGACCTCATACCCAATTTATTAAATGCTATCTCCTTGAAGTTGGTATGCAAAGTGATTTTTGTTCATTTATTCTTTATTCTTTGAGTGTGAGCAACTCTCTAATTCCTGATTTTTGCTCTTTTGCAGTTTAGGTTGGCTTTTGTAGCTCCTGAGTCTAGAGTGGTTGGTGCTGGAGAGGTGGTTGACCATCCAAAGAAAATAGCTTATAACTACCTTTGTGGATACTTCATCATTGATGCATTTGCTGTATTACCACTTCCTGAGGCGAGTCTGTTCCTCAAACACATTTTTGATATCAATATACTTATTTTCCCTGTCCAATACTCTTAATGTTTTTGACATGTTCTTGTTAGAATTTCCCAGTAATAGACAAACTCAAAACAAAGCGAGCATTCATCTACACTATCATACTTGGATTATTGGTATTTCTTATTTTGGTTGTTAGCTTTATCAAACCTTCACTTGACTTTTCAGTTTTTCAGAAAATGACAAAGCTGATTCTGTAAAAAAATGTCATATCCTTGACTCTTTTTTTTTTTTTTTTCATTTTCTCACCAAAAAAGCACTCTATTCTCTTTCCTGAATATCCGTCGAACTCTTCACTTTCTTTCCCCCAATACCCACATCTTCGTCTTTTCCATGAATTCCCATAAGACTTTTCACAATAATGCTGTAGATTATGTATACATGCGCCCCTCACAATCTTTCAGACTTATTGGGTTGTCATTTGATTTCTAAAAATTTTTATGCTGACTGACTAGAAATTTAGTAGGACTGAAATTGCAATTCATACTAAAATTTCTTCACATTGTACATGCGCTTGAATGAAATCAGAATTGAGAATTCATTATTCGAGTGAATTCTAGAGTGGAAACATATGGCTTGTCCGTGTCATATTGCGTGTTCATGGTTCATGGTTTCATATAAACTTGAGTATTTTAAGAAATTAGTTTTGACAGGTCAATATATTGAGTCTCATGTGTAAGGGTAATTCATGGGCCAGTAGTCTTCAACCTGGTCTCAATCTGTTTGTGCACCGCTTCACATGTATAAAAGGTCAGGACAGACATTTACGGGTGTTTTGATGTGTCTCTTATCACTTATTATTTACGTGGGACACAAGATACAAATAATGCATCATTATATATCATGTTATGCTTTTTCAATAAAAATGCTTGCCTGTGCATCATAAACTCCTTTATCTTGTGACGTATTTTCTAATATATGGTTTTATGTCTAGGAATATATCAATGTTACCATGAAATAAATTATTAAGGTTTTTTTAGGGATATATATATATATATATATATATATATATATATATATATATCTTCTTTCTATCATTGCAATAATTCCGTTTTTTAACTGTTTTTGCAGATCCTGATATTATTAGTCATACCCAAAATTCTTGGGATCCTGTACAGCTAATTATGCAAAAAATCTTCTACGGACTTCTATTCTTGCTCCGTACATCCCCAGATTACGTAGGTTTCTTCCTCTACTTGCTGGTCACTGGTCAGACTCCAAGTGGCTTCATTTTTCAGTCAGCATGGGCAAATTTTGTTATCAATCTTCTCACTTTTATGTTGTCTAGCCATGTTGTTGGTTCATGCTGGTATCTCTTTGGGTTACAGGTATTGCACTTTGAAAAGATTCTTATAACTGTCTTTATGACAATGTTCTGACCTCAGTCTTAAAGTAGCTACCCTACATATATTCCTTTGTATATGTACTCATATTTAGTTGTTTTATATTTATTTATAACTATCAACCTTCAAAAGTTCAGCCTTAGATAATTTGGAATTAAAAAACTGTAGGCTTAATGCAAGGATGGAATGATTTTATGGAATGAGTATTAGGTTGATCAGTCAGGCCCAAGATAACATGGAAAGCGAAAACAAAATCTGTCTGTCTACTTCTTCATGATGGGAGTTATTTTGGTTTGCTAATGTATTAATATTTAGTAGTATACTCCCTCCGTTTCGGTGTTTTAGGAACTTTATTTTGTTTCAAATTATCTGTCGTTTTACATTACCAATGAAGTAATAATTGTTATTTTTCTAATATTATCCTTATTTATTGTTATATTCAATAGAGTAATAATAAGAGTTTAAATTGACATTAATAAGGGTAATTTAGTCAAATATAATTATTTTTTATTAGAATTGAGGCTATTTAATAGTTATCTTAATTTTTGTGCCATTACCTTAAACAACCGATAATTTAAAACGGATGGAGTATATGAGTTATGAATTTGATCAATTGGCCTAGATTGTTGAATTCCTTCCGAGCTATAATGTATGGATATGGTTACACTTTATACCGTTATATGTACTGTATCTGAAAGATATGATATTGGGGTTGGGAAACTTTTGTAAAAACTAAAATACAAGTATGACAGAGTATTATTAATAAAATATAAAATTAAATTTATAAATATATAAAAAGATAAATAATATTAGATTAATCTTAATAGTATTACACATTATCAATTTATCATTAATAAATTTAAATTTTTAAATGTTTTGACATCTAGTAGAGTCATTTGAATGTATCTTAGTTCATTTTGTCTAATTTCAATACATTTCAAGAATATTTCTTAATATCTTTATGCATTTTATATCATCTTAAATTGTTTCGATTTTTCTTTTTGGAATTTTGAAACATTTTCAAGTAGTTTGAAACATTTCAACCTGTAACTAACCCTTTTTGGCATTGCCCAAAACATTCGATAGGATTCGGCTGCAAAACAAAAGTATGAGTGCTTCTTAGCATATGAGAATTGTAGACATTGCTCCCATTTTTTTTAAAGGAACTTCATTCTTCTTGTTTGCAAGTAGTGATTTAATATTAAATAAGTTAGAAACTACTATGATTTATTACATAGAGGAAGGTTGGTCTTCAATTCATTTTCTCATTATTTCACCTGTTTCTCATCCAGAGGATTAATCAATGTCTTCGAAATGCCTGCCATAGCTCTGGCTTAAAGTCATGCATGAGATTCATAGATTGTGGGCGTGGAGATGCTATAGAAAGTTTCATTTTAGATCCAACATGAAATAGCTGGAAAAGCAATGAAAATTCTAGTGCTTGTTTTAAAGAAGATGGTTTCTCTTATGGAACTACACAAAAGCTGTTGATCTTACCGCAAAAGATAGCATTATAACCAGATATGTCTATTCATTGTTCTGGGGATTCCAGGTATATACTTGTTTTCTTTTTCCTTAATTTAGACGCATGTTAGTATGCATACTTTGCCATCATTGACGTGTATTTGTTGAAGTGTTTGTTTGGACTTGGTCTTAGAATAGAGTTTTTAAATGAACATTGTTGTGGAGAGAGTTAAAGACAAAATGTTAAATTGCTGTTGATCCTCTAGGCAGGAGCCGGAGGCACACCTCAGACACCCTCCTCATGCCTTTGCCGCACACTTTTCTGCTGTTTTCGCTTTATTTTAATTTTCATGTGCTCTATTCTTTTATTTCTTTATAGTACTCTTATTGCTCACTTGAAGACCAAGAAACTGCTAGTTTATCAGTTTTTGAGATGTTGAAATATTGTGAGCTTTAATGTTCATGGTTCGAAATTTTCACAAAAAGAATATATATATATATATAAGAGCTGATTTATGAGTTTAAAATCTGCATAATGCATAATGTTAGAGGTGAAGCTGAAGTACCTAATGCAAATTTTGACTTCTCTTCTTATATCTTTTTGCACAGCAAATCAGTACTCTGGGAGGAAATCAAATTCCAAGCTACTTTGTATGGGAAGTTCTATTCACCATGGCTATTATTGGACAATTTGGACTAGGCCTCTTGCTCTTTGCTCTTCTCATAGGAAATATGCAGAACTTTCTTCAGGCTCTTGGACAGAAGTATAATTTTCAAAGTGGTTTTTCTTCCTTTAGTATGGTATGCAATAGCCTTTGGTTGCTGCATAGGTCAGTGCATCACTAATTATGAATTACGAAAAAATATTTATTTAGATAAGCTGTGGTTAGGATTTATATTAAGGATAACATGGTTGACTAGTCTGCTTTAGAATACTAACTCAAAGGTACCTCAAATAAACTTGGTTGGAGTAGATACGCCTAGAATCTTTTCTCTGAAGTTGGACATAGTCCCCAACTTGTTTAGGACTTGTGTGAATCACTAATTTTCTTTACCTGCTGCTTTTCTTTCTGGGTTAATGTCTGAGAGATAGATTCTGTGTGAATCTTTAATGTGAAACTAAAATTATGTTCAAACTCCCGTGTTTATGGGGTGATGATAGCTGCATATTTGCCGAATTGTCGCTTTCTTATTTTTGTTCTTGTATACTTTGAAGTATTCGTGACTTCCATATCCATTCAGAATGAATGTTACATGTAATTTTCACACATAGAAAAAGGTAGAAGAAGCTGTTCATATAAGCTACAACATAAAATAATGTCCCAGTAATTATTTATATGCTTCTTTCATAATTAAACCCCCCCCCCCCCAAATTAAAAATCAGGTTATATAAAAATTCAACTAAATAATTCAGTATAGTTGAAGTTCCAAAATTGAAATCTAAAGATTAGATTTTTGCCAATTAGCATTTCCCATGGTTGTAATAATGGTATCAGAGCAATTCAGTCCAGGCGGGCAGTGGTGGCAGGTTGGAAATGAGCGACTGGGGAAAGAGCCGGGGGGAAAGTGTCATGCGAGCCGTTGAGAGAGGCCAAAGCGAAGGTTCCCTGAACAAAGGTTTCTGGAGCGGGCAACCAACTCTATGGATGTTGCTGTTTAAGGGGGGAAAATTGTTGGGATCCCATTGTCCGTAAAAAGTCCCACATCGTCTAGTATGGGCTGGGCATGTGGGTTTATAACCATGACTCCCAATGAGCTAGCTCTTAGGGTGAGTTTTATCTGCCCTAGTTGTAACACATATACTCGTGAATTATTTTCACTAAATAAATATGAATAGAAATATTTATTTCTTGACTATATTCTTTTTAACAAATAACTGCCACATTTTCATTAAAAAAACTTCAAATAAATTCATATTATGTTAGAAAAGACAACCTATAACCCTTGTTTTCTTCTTTTCGCCTTGGTAGAACTTGGTAGTTAGCATATAATTAGCATATAATAACAAACAGTACATGGCAGGCTGTATAACACTATGAATTCTTACTCAAAGTTGTCATAATACGCACAATCCTTTGCTAAAATGTCGGACAAAGTTCAACATCAGGGCTCTTTGAGCCTATCTCTGTATTTAAGGCATCTCTATTCACCGAATGTAGCATTTTGGTGGATATCTTCTTCAATCTTTTGTTTCTTAGCATGTTGCCCTGCCTTTCACCACAAGTCCATCTTTTTCACAAAGGATTATCTCTTTTTCTGTTTATGATTTCTAGTCTTTCAAGATGCAACCTCCCCTAAAATGCGAGTGGAGTGCTAGCATCTAATCTTGAACTCATATTCGTACCCAAGTTTTTCCTATTGACTATTGCAGTCCCAATAAGGCTTAGGTTGATCATGACATGCTCATTGCTGATGTGTATTTATAATCATCCTCAGTATTGGGGCTTAGGTTGGTCATGATAGTCAGGGTTTACTCACCGAGAGAAATTGAGAAACTGTAGGTTGGTTGTCATGCTTTATGTTGTATTATGAGCTTCTGACACAAATGAAGTTATTTCTCTGGGAGTTGCAATACACCTCTGATCATTATGTTGTACAGGTTTTAGTGGTTGAAAACAACTATGCGCACACACACACCTATGCACACATACACACATGCATATATACTAACATATTTGTATAAATATATGCAAATATAAATAGATACATAATTTGAGGAAAGAAAATACTATGCAGGTTCGGATTTTTGCCATGATGGATGATCAAATCATAGATGCTTTTTGTGAAACACTAAAGCAAAAGATATATATTGAAGAAAGCAAAATTCTATGTCCTGGTGGCTTGATTGAGAATATGTTTTTTATCATACGTGGAAAAGTGGAGATTGGAGAAGATGGAACTACAGGCCCTTATCTGAAGCGGTTGTTTGTGGCGAGGAACTTCTCATATGGTGTCTAGAGCATTATTCAGTAATCCAAAGCAAGTTTAATTTTAACTACTTGTTTGTTAAACGCATTCAAACTGAGGGTCAATCCTCTTTGCAATAATAAGCACTTTGACCTCTGTAAAAACACTGACAAGCAAAACATAGTCTAATCAAACATTGATTTTGTTGCAGATGGAAAAGAAATAGGGACAGCTGGACCAAGACTGCTTAGCAACAGAATGGTCAGATGCTTAACCAATGTAGAAGCATTTGTTTTAAGAGCAGCAGATCTAGAGCAGGTCACTAGTCCTTTAGCAAGATTTTTGCAGAATCCACATGTTCAAGGAGCTATCAGGTTATTCTCTTCAGCACAAATCTTAAAGGTTGATTCAAAACAGTGTTTCTATGTAGTGCATGTATTAAAAACTTAAGAGAAATCTCTGTTTACTTTTGGACATTTGGAATCCTCAGGTTCTATATAATCTCGTCTTAGGGCATCACGTGTTGCTAGGATCTGGGATGCTGTTCTTTATTTTAACATTTGATGATAGTTCGTCTTTTTGAGATGAAGAACTTTCTTTTTCCCACTAATCACCTCTCATATTTGCTATCTCTCTCCCTTTAGCGTTGTTAACAGATGAAGGAATAAAATTTGGTGAAGAAATAGATAAGCCAGTTGAGCGGAGCAAAATTTTGTATATGGGAATGGAGTAATTTCCAGAGAGACAAGTAAGGTAGCAGCACCCAAGTCCTAAGAAAACAAAGGGGCAGGAAAATAAAAAGAAATATGAATGGGAGAAGGGAAGAGAGAGGAAGCTTCAAATGGCGGAAGACCTCTAATCATCAGAGGCATATAGCTGAAGAGATTAAATGTAAAAATTCATGTAGTTAGAGTTGCAAGACTTCTAAAAAATATGAACTCCTAAACACATTTATATCTTGAGAATTCATGTCTTTTATATGTGGAACATAACTAAAAAATAAACGCCAACCCATTTTATTTAATATCAATACAGTTTTGTGATGAATGTTTCAAGAAAAAGGATTATGGGTGACTTAGATATCCAAAAAAACAAAAAATCTTCATAAGGATAATTGAGATCTTAAAAAATCAAAAACTGGCCCTTGAAATTAGAGGATTGGTTTGAGAGTCTAATTACGTGTAGGGAATGTGGTAGGCACTCTATAACGTCCATGCCTAAAGATGGTTATCCTAAGTCGTTGTACTTTATTTAATTTTAATTACCCTTTTTGTTATTAATATGACGAAAAGATGAAAGATGAAACAACCAGACATGTCTTATTAGATAAGTGCCTACGTACACTGAGAGTGATCAAGGTTCACGTAGTTCGAGATTGAGTAAAATTATGACCAGGAATGATATATGATCGTTTTTCTAGGACAAATAGTAGATAATGCGGAGGCAATGAATCCTCACCCAAAGTCAAGGGAATAACAATGCTGAGACACTTACTTCTTACCCATCGTCAAAATACTAGGACAATGTAGATGCACAGGTCCTCACCCAAAGCCGTAGAGGAATAGACAATGCGAAGGCATTAGATCCTTACTCAAAGTCTAAGAGAATAGACAATGTGGAGGCACCGAGTCCCCACCCAAAATCTAAGATTTGGACGATGTGGAAGCACAATGTCCTCACCCAAAATACTAAAGGAAGGTAGTGATTATTAAAATCACTTTTGGTTAATCAATTTTAAAAGGGTAGCATTATAGTGATATTAAAGTGGGCATGTGAGATTCTAGATTTAAATCCCAAGAAATATTTCAATTTCATGTTCTCTTTTTAAGAAAAATTTATTCCAAACCAATATTTCTTAAAAGAAAATCTTGACCTGGTGGGCCCTTGAAGCCCAAAATTCTTTAATTCATTGGGTCTTAACCCTTAATTCTACATAATACTCCCCTAAACAAATTTTATCTTGATGGGTCCTTGAAGCCCATAACATATTTTATTCTCATAGCCCTTAAAGTTATCTTTCCAAAGGACATTATTCTAAAACGAATTTTGCTCAAATGGGTCCTTAAAACCCACTTATTTAAAGGAGATTATTTTGTGAGCAATCTTGATCCAACGGGTCCTTGAAACCCACTTATAAAAAAAATGATGTTTTTCACAAATATTTACCTAGGAGATTGTTTCTCAAAAGATTGATTTTATTTAGGCTATTTTCCCTAATGCCAAAATAAGGCATGTTGAACACCCTTTAGGATATGAACAAGAGTATATCAATGAGTAAAATCACATAAAAATAAAAATAAATAAAAATAAAAATAAATAATATATAATAAAGAAAATAAAAATAATAAAAAGAAGAAACGGAAAATAATAAAAAAACAGTAAATAATAAATAATGAATAAATGAATAACTAAATGAGTAAATAAATAAATGAATAAAATAAAATAAAATAAAATAAAACAAAATGAAAATAAAATAAGAAATGGCTTAAGCCTTGAAACTAACAAATTATAAAAGTATGCACATAAATCACAAAGAACAAAGTATCACAATCCCAATAATAAATAGCCAAAATAAACCAGATACGAAATACAAAATGGACTCAGGGGTGTAGATGCATTGCGTGCTTCATATTGACCAATCAGGGACATATTTTTGAATCC
>JASKGM010000009.1:3200429-3212677 GCA_034509205.1 Ceratonia siliqua
AATATAGATTCTACTTTAATCACAATTTCTCATTTTACTTCTCCTTCTCCTTCAAGAAGAAGCAGATACGAACAGCTTAAAAAATTACAGAAGTCATTATTTTTAAAAATTTCTCCTTCTCCTTCTGCTTAAAGGACATCCGAACGCAGCCTTAATTGACTTTCTCTTTCCTTAAGCAATCACGTCTTCTCTCTCCCATTAAATAAAAGCTTCTTACTTTTAAAATTGTCATTTTTTTTTAAAACAAAATCCCTTTACCTTTTTTTTTTCTCTTTTCATCTTTTCATTTTTTTAATATATTATATTAAATGCTCCTCATTTTTTTTTCTCCAATTTTTTTTAACCATTCTCTTTTTCTTTCTCTCTCACGTTTCTTCATTTCTCCACCATTAATGCCACTTTCTCTACTCCATAACTCAGCCAGTTACATTATTCGTTTCACCTATTTTTTTACTCTCTTTCTCAAGAATTTTTGTTTTGCCAGTTACTTTTATCCTATCACTGTCTTCGTTTTTGGTCATTTCTTCTTTCTTGAAATTTCTGCATTTTTTTATTCTAAATGACAAGTAACAACAAGAGAAAAATGAAAAAAAAGTCTAGGTCTCTCTTCAAGAAGCAAAAGGATGATCTTTTCAGATACATTCAAGCTGAATAGTGTTTTAATCTTAATTTCACCAACAAAAAACACTCTATTCCTAGAGAGGTAAATATAGACTTTTTTAAATATGAGAGATTTATATGTTTTAAGAACCTTTGTGATTTGGGTTGGAAGGAATTTCTCTTAATGAAGATGAGGTTTACCTAATGTTAATCAAAGAGTTATATACAAATTTGGTTCTCTATCATGATAAATTATAGGCTTCTTCATACTTAAGATGTCACAAATTTAAGATATCTCTTATTTTTATTAGAACTCTTGTGGGCTGCTCTAGTGATGGCATACAACACCACTCCAGTCACCAGGAAGTAAAATTTGAAGGATATAACCGTGAGGAAGCTATCCAAGAAATCACCAAAAGAAAATCTTTTGTTCTAGATGCTTGCCTGTTGGAACCATATATGAGAGTACTGTTACACTGCTTTAATCACTTGGTTATTCCTCGATTGGGTAAACTCAATATTGCAAATAATTTAGAAATTTTTTATATATGGTGCTCTCTTCATGGCAACAAGGTTGATTTACCTTTCATTATTTTAAACCATATGAAAACCACTTTAGATCGTGAAAAGGTTGAATTACCTTATGACATGATCATTACTCACATGGCCAAAAGTGTTGGTTTAAATTAAAAAAAATTTCTGACTAAACATTGCAAAGAAAATAGCTCTTACAATAAAACTTTGCTTTTTAGTATGGGGTTAACACGTGATCAACAGTGAAATTGGATTAAGAAAAGTGAATTTGAAGCTCAAACATCTCTACCTCATACATCAGCTAAAGGAAGAAAAGTCAAAATTGTAGCATCCATGCGACCATTTAGAAAGGAATCAAAAGCAACTTTGGAAATTCATAAGCAAAAACATCGTGAGGACTATATTAGAAGGAAGGAAGAGAAATCCAAAAAAGAAGTAATGCTGAGACAATATTCCTCTATATCATGGTTTGAAGAAGGAGATTCTAGCAAAGTTGAATCCACAGAGGTTGAAGAAGAAAGTCAGAGTGCTGATCTTCACAAGAAAATTGACTCTATTCTAAGTCATTTAGCCAAATTCAATATGGATATAATTCTTTTATGGAGAGCCAATCATATTTGATGGATCTCAAGATATGGCTTGATATGAAATTTGAAGATTTGAATAATCCTTATTCTTCTTCTTCTTAATTTTCATACTTCTTTGCATTATCATGATTTTTGTGAACTTTTCTAAATCATCTTTTGCAAATATTTGGAATCTTTACTAATGGTTTGATCAACTAATGTTTAGATCATTGCTTAATCCTTTGTTATTATGATTATACTGAAAATGGGAGAAGTATCTATGTGATTTGATCTATAGTTGAACCCCCAATTTCTTTTTGATGATGTCAAAGGGGGAGAAGTTATCTTGTTGGATTAGTTTTTGTTGATCTGGAAGAATTTTTTTATATGCTATAGACAGGTTCCAAATGATCAAGCTTACCAACTAAATGATCAGTCTATTGCCAAATATGGATAAGTGACAAGATATGCACTATTTCAGGGGGGACTTTATTCTTAACCCTAATCTTATATTGTCTTGTCTTAATATCCTGCTTGTGATTTAAAATGCTATATCTTTTAATGAAATATTGCCATCATAAAAAAAAAAGGGAGATTATTGCCAAAGATTTATAAAATACGCTTTTGAATTTTGATGACGATTAATTATTTTAGTTAAAAGATAAATATGCTTTTATTTTGATTTGAATGGTTAATTGTTTTGGTGAAAAGTAAATTTTCATCTTTATCCTTGATGTGACTCACATTTTCTTGAGCTTTGTGTTTGGCCAGTTGTTGATAAAGCAATATGAAAAAATGAATTGCATGTTAACCCATATCAGAAGATAAAGTGCATTTTCAGAATATTTCAAGTGTAGAAAAGTCAGATGAGTCAAAACCATCAAGCATAATCCTAAAATCATCCTGATCATTTAGCTAAATGTCACTTAAAGACAACTAATGGCTAAATCAAAATCATATCTCAAAGTGAACGTTAGACTCCTCGCTAAACAGACTCAGAAGCTCTTTAATGTTTATCTCTTTCAAGAATATAAGAAGTCCACTTCACAAACATTATAGAATAAAGAGACAACTCTTGATCTAAGATGTTCTTACTCATCTTCTCATACTATTCTTCTTGAGCTATCTTTGGCATGTTTACTCTTCTCTAAGAAAGTTATTTTGTGAAGCAATTTGCAAGCATTTGTTTTTTATTGTGAGAGTTTACTAGATACTTGAAATAAAAATATAGTGGTTTGGGTTTGTAAAAGTTATGATTGCTTTCCTTGGAGAGAATGTTTGTAAAAATGTGATTGTCTCCCCGTTGTGAGAAGTTTTACTGGGTTCTTTGGTAGAAAACTCGATGGTTATAGGTTAATATGTGAGAGATTGTAAAAGGCCTTGAACCTTGAAATTATACTTTGGTGATTACTCTTCTTAGTGAAATTTTCTTGTTTTGTGCTTGGGGAGTGGATATAGGATCTGATTTATAGATCTGAACCACTATATATCGTGGTGTTATTTTTCTCTTTTCTTAATCTCTTTTAAGTTTCTAAAAATTTTTTGGTCAACCTTATCTTTTCAAATATTCTGTCTTATCATTTACAAATTAGTTTTGAACTTGGTTTTTATATCTTAGTTGAATTAAACTTCTCACAAAATTTAAAAATTGAGTCGTTCCAGATTTTCAAAAAAGGTTCTTATCTTGAAAATTTTCTAAAATTACTATACCTAATTCAACCACCATTCTTTAATATTTCACAAATATTTTCTAACAGGCTCAATCTCCATCCAAGTTGGTCTCTCTCATGGTGCAACCATCGAGCTTCAAGATGGTGGTGGCGCGGATGCGGTTTGGCCAGAGTTGGTCTAACTTGCATGATGATGATAAGGGAAAAGCTTCTTGGGCTGGGCTGTGCGACGATAACGCATGGTGGAGACTTATGGACACTCGCGGTGGATCTTCATCTTACTCCACCGCAAGCTGTAGACGGTGGTGCTGCTAGTGAAGCTCGGAGGGCATGGGTGTTGGGAAAGGAGAAAGAGGAAGGAGGGAAAAAAGCAAAAGTGGAAGAAGGTGGTGCAGTAGAAAAATAAGAAAAAATGGAAAAAGAAAAAGAACTCAAAAGATATTTTCATCCTAATTAAAAAGATAAAAAATGACAACAAGTAAGGTGAGATTTTTTAAAAATTATTTTAATATCTTCTTAATCTTTAACTTCATAAAATATATTGACAGATATTAAGTTTATTTCTCACATCAATAACATTGAAATAAAACAAATATATTAAAAATTATCAACCTATTTGAAGCTTCAGAGATTAATCTCTCTCTTTTTTTGGTGATTAATGTCTGTGAAATATTAGTGAACCACTTGATATAAATGAGGCACCCCTGAATAAGTTGTTTTCAATAGAACCGAATTGGCTGGTTTGAAGTGAAAATCAATTAACGACCAATGGTTTGGTAAAGTTCAATCAACCGCTGTAAACGAGGGAGTTCAAAAATTGGTCAAAAGTCAATTAGTCAATCTTCATGACCTTTAACCCAAGTTATGCTGTTAAAAGTTGGTCTTTTATTTTTTTTAAACTTAAAACTTTTCCTCTAGTCTCAGCTTGAATTAAGAATAAGAAAATGTTTTGGATAAGGTATCATATTGGACTATGAACACATGCATGCTTCTTCCTCCCATTTCACCCATGTTCAACATTAATTCAGCTTTATTCTCTTGCTCTTAATTCATGAGGCTTGTGCTATGAGTAGGGATGAAAATATACCAAACTAAGCAAGGCCTTGCTTAAAATAAGTCAGACCTACATGACAAAGTCATAATCTGAGCATGAGCTTGCCTATTTATAAAATCTGGTAAGCGTGGCATGGCCTACAAGGCTAAATGTAAGTTAATGCCTATTTTTAGGGATTTTAGTTGTAAAAACATATTTTAAATATATAAAATTAAAAAATATGAAAATATAATATATATATATATATATATATATATATATATATATATATTACAAAAATAAATATAGGCAGCCTTGTAGGCTTACAGGTCAAGCCTTTGATATAGATGCATGACCTATTTAATTAAATATGCCTATATAAAGGTATTAACTTGACCTCAATTACCAAATAAACCAGGCTGTAAGTCTCTGATAGACACCTAGTTATGAGTGTCAACAAATAGAAAATCTTTTAAGTAGGTTATATCTATAAAAGATCTGTATGTAATTTTTTAGGGCTTTACTCCTCTATAACCTCAAAGTGAGGCAGTAGGAAAACTTATGAGTGGTAATCTAAGCTATCATCTCAAAGCGGGATGATACTTTAGAAAGTCTCATTTTTTAAGTAGAAATTTTTTTAATATATTTACGTATTTATTTATGATTAGTTAAATTTACGTATTTTTTTTATAAACTACATCTATTTAAAATTTATTTTTTCCAAGCAACATCTTTGTGAGATGAAAAATCAACTTTTAAGAACAATTTTATATTTGTATAAAAAAAAATTTGTTTTTTTTTTTTTCAAATCATGGCAGTTAACATCTCTACCTTTCCTCCAAAGAAATGTAAAGGACGAATTTTGTAAGAATGTGGCATTTGTAAGCTTTTTTTAATTTAAAAATTAAGTACGAAAATGCAAATATTTTTAAGAATCCAAAATCATTTTGCGCACATACAAAAATATATAACATAAATATTAAAAATTAAATCAAAAAGACAAATAAAAAATTAAAAATATTCTTTTTTTTCACCTTTTAGATTTTTTAAAATAAAATAAAAATAATTTTAAAATCGGTCGCATATCCAATTAATTCACCTTTTCTTAAAAAAAATATATATATATATATATATATAGATAGTGTATTATTATGTTTTTTCATATAATTACTAATTTGATTATATCTCAATCTTGGATTTGAAAATTTCAAATAATAGTTTTTTGTATAATTTTGACTAGGCCTTGGTGACCCAAGCCCAATGGATTATAGAACCAACTAAGAAAACGCGAATATACTAAAAGTTGAGCCCAGCCCAAAATTGGAGTTAGAGTAGCTAGGCTGACATACAGCAGGTTTCAACCCAAGTACTTGACGTGGCAAAATCAGAACAACCAATCATACCCAAAAAAGCGAAACACTCCGTGAAAACAGAGGAACGTTCATCGTGGATAATAGACCTCCGTAACATGCAATCATGAAACTAAAGACGTGCCTCCTACGCGAAATAGAGCCAGCCAGCCACCCACCATCGGGACCCACCCATGCAAAAAGGTTCTTTCTAATTCTAACTGCATCGCCACCTTCTTCTCCTTCCGATCATTTGAATTTCTTAAGAGCAATCTTTTTCATTCAACAACAATACTACGTCGTCTTCGTCGTCATGCCGCTCTCACGCTGCAAAAGCCAGCTACCGGTGCCACCGCCTTCTCCGATTCCCACTGCCAAAGGAAAACGCTGCTCCGCCAATGAGATCCTCTCCCATTACCTCGACAACACGATTCAACCTCCGGAACTGAACTTGCCGGAATCTTACCTCCCGGAGATGTCGCGTCCACTGATCCCGGCGGAGATTGATTACCGATTGCTTCCGTTCGGGGGCAGAGCGTGGGTGGATATGATTGTGAGGTCGGCCAAGGAGTTCGGGGCGTTTCGGATCAGCGGTCACGGGATTACAAGCCAGCAATTAGGAATAGTGGCTAAAGAAGCGGAACGCGTTTTGCAAGAGTCGGGTACCAAATCGCGGGGGAATGTGGTTGAGCGTAACGGTAGTCGGGAAATGATTCCCTGTGTTCACTCTCAGAAGGGAACACTGGAATTCACTGCACCAAAATGTTTGAGGCCCGAAACACATCGAAACTTTTGGTAAGCTCCTGATCCCTTGTTTTCCATGGTTCACCATTTTCGTAACACCAAAATCCAAAATGGAGCTTCTACCAATCCTTTTTTTCGTGTCGGGTGAAAATGAAGCTTTTGGACTTGGAAAATAATAATAATACTTATACATTATTTTTTTATATTTACTTTTATATATATTATATTATTATTATTTATTACTTACTATTATTATTATTTTATAATATATCTAATTAAAAAATATATAAATATCAATTCGTATCTCCATGTTTTATGTACATGACATAAGCAGGAGCTTAACAGATCAGATTTCAGCCTGAGCCTAGCTATTTAATGGCCAGTGATTGAAAACCCAAGATATCAGATATTAAAATCTTAGCCCAATTACTTTTTTGTTTTGTTCTAACAAAAACTGCTTGATCTGTTTGTGTTTGTTACTTTGATACCAAGACATTCAGTATAGGATATCATTTTGATATCATATATAGTATCAATAATACTAAAAAGTATATAAAATATTAATCAACCAAGCGATTCCTTTTAATACTTTTATTTATCACAATTTCAATATATTGAACTTTAACAGGAACGTTTGAATATTGTAACCTCCTAATATATATGTAGGAGAGAATAATCTAAGGAACCAACAAAGTTAAATTTTTGAACATTTTTTTTGTCACTTCAATGATAAAAATGAACAAACAAAATAGGAAATAGAACTTTAATGATGGCTTTCCCCTTTATGTAGTGGTAAACATAGTACAGAGAAGTAAAAGTAATCTGTATTTCAAGTAGAGCGTAGAACCAAAAACTCAAACCACCAAATGTGGTCTTTTGGTGAATGGTTTGACTAACTTATAGAAAATCTTAGATTCAATCTTTGATACCATCGTGTACTAAAAACCAAATATCCTAGTTTGATGAGTTGGTAACAATTAGTTAATGACATTGTTTCGAGTACAAATGTAATGGCTTAATGCACTATGCTATTAAACTACTTGGCTATATATAGTTCAAGACTGTAACCAAGAGATTTCTTATATCACTATTTGCAAATATCAAGAATAAATAAAAATCGTAATTTTTGTAGAAAGTAAAATATATATGAAGTTTAAAGCACTAACCTGTTTTATATATGATTCAGGATTCATATGGGCAACGTTGCTGGTAGACTAGATGGTATAGTGCAGCAAGTGACTCTAGCTCTACAAGAGCACAAATCTGAAGAGTTCAAGGAGCGGATTCAAGAGACGGAGTCTGTGATTTGCTTGTGCAAGTATCCCCATGGCAATGCTACTGAACGAGATGAAGGTGTATCAGATGACGAAAACGACAGATTGTGTGATCATGCTCTGCGTTTCTACCTTCCCATGGAGCACTGTATATTTTATGTCCAATCCGAAAGAGGTCCCCTTTCATTTGATGCAGGTCCAGAGACCATAGTTGTCATCATTGGCAAACAACTTGAGGTAACTTCATTTGTTTTTTATGTCAAATATCAATATATATTGGTGTTTCGTTTTTGGTATTTCAATTTTCAAAGATATCGTCGTTCGTCCCATTCTGTGTCAAAGAGCCATTCAACTCAAAACTATCACTTAAGAATCGATATCCATCTTTAAGAAATTCTATAGATACAAACTTACAGCAATTGACTACACAGCCTTGGATTTCTTTTGTTCAGTCATCCATATACCCAATAAGGAAAAAAATGATATTTAACAATATAAAATTACAATTCCTTTTTAATAAGTTCTTCTTAAATCAAGTGTGACACATGAAATTCTCACGTAGAAAAAGAATATGACATTGTTATATTATAAAATAGATAAACACAATATTTGAGACTCACCAATTAATTAATGGATTATACTTATATTTATTATTTGTAAGCTCATAAACTTTGTTTTTATCTTTCTCCTAACATAATAATATCATATATATGAGAAGATTCAAATCCTACATCGAACGTACACACTGTACCTATGTAAACACTCCTACCCAAGAAAGCCTCCAAAACTTTGAGGTTGAGCATTAAAAATTACGTAATTGGGTTTGAACTTGAAAACCCAATTATTAAGCTACATAAAGTAGACAGGTTTCTACTTTCTCTCTAGTATACACCTTAACATGAAATACTATTAAAATATATAACAAACCAAAGGCTGACCAAAATCTTATTTTTGGAATATAGGAGTGGAGCCAAGGTGAATTTAAATGTGTTCCTGCAGAAATGATCTTCACGCCAAGTTTCCAGAGTAGCGGCCTGGCCTCTTTTTCCATAGAGTTAAAGTGCTTCTCTCCAAATCTAAATCACAGTTTAAACGAATCTCACGATCACGATCACAATCACGACCACAAGATAATCGCCTTAACTGATCAGATCCTAATTGTATTTTGCCTTGCATTTTTATACAAATTGTTACTCTTCATCTTTCCATGATCCCCAATAAGAATATGGATGCATCTTCTTTCTTTGTTAAATCTTTGGATAAATTTTGCGTGGCCATGATTATTATGCTCTCAGTTCAGCTAGTGACTCCATTTTTTTCTCTGGTTCATCTAGAAAAGCCATTGTGATGTACAGTTGGAGTGTAAAGGTTGTGGGTTTGATTACATGATTTGTAAGTTGAAAGATGCAAAACTGTTGTATGCATATTGCTTCATGCTTCAGCATAAGAATTTCTGCATATTGACAATATAACTTGATGGTATGTGTTATTATATTGATTGTCGCTGTGTTTAAAATAGACATTTTAATGTGAATGGAGACACTCTGATGCAATTGGAGAAAACAAGTGTCTATTCCGCTATGGAGTTAACCCCAATTCTAGAAGAGGTACCACTAAACTAATAGATCTTTAGCTGTGATGTCAGTATATTTATTGTGAAAATAAGTTGAAACTTAAAAATAATGTTGCTTACACAAATTTTATTTATAAATTATATTCAAATTATTAAAGTAGTTATATTTAAATTCAAGTATTATCGTTTAAACTTTTTTCTTCTCAAACTCATGCGGACCCATCTCAGCAATTTATAAAGTTTACAAATAAAATTTGTGTAGTTACTTTAATCTAGCATCGTTAAGTGGCATTTATTCCGTCCAAATAAGAAAAGGAAATAGCATTGATTGTTTTCTTGGTTTAGAGTCTCTTTGGCTTAACTATTGTTAACTAAATTTATTATTAAAAGAGGCGCTTACATCTAGATAGATGCATCTGGATTTATTGAAAATGGAATATGAAATTCTGTTTCATATATATGCCCATCTTCTGTTTCCCTCAAAATAATTAATAGACTTTGTACTGGATCAAGAAAATCAAGTTGAATAGTCATAGGGACATAAGTTCCATGAACCCAGGTTACCCTTAATTACAGGTACACCACGGTATAAAATGGACGACTCTAAATTGAGATTTCCCCAGATTTTTGTCTCCCACACGTGCACCTACCCCCCTCCATTTATTTCATCACATCAAGTTTGGTACAACAAGAAGATTGCATTTAAGATTTCATACACTTTTAGTCTAAAATTATATTCTAATTAAGTTATTATCTCACTATTACATATCTAGCTCTTGTTCAATGTTATAACTACTGGCCAAATCCTATTTGAGTAGAGTGGGGACCTCTCAAAGTAGAAATGAAAAGAGAGAAAAGGCATCATAATCTTTCCAATAAGATTACTCAGCCAAATATCAAATCCGACAAGAATGACGGGTCTAATATTGTGAATCTACTATTCTTAACTAATTTCATTATTGATAGGGGACCCTTACATCTAGATTTTAAGAAAATGGAATCTGTTTGATAAGGCCATTTAATTTCTATTCCCTTCATACTAAATAGACTTTGTACTGAAAGGAAATAATGAAGTTGAATAGTCTGCAATCTGCATGGGGACATAAGTTCCATGAAACTTACCTTATCTTACACTATGTTTGAGAGTTTAGAGAAGAAAGAAAAAACTAGAGTACAAATGGGAGAGAAATGAGAGGAAGGAAAGGGTAAGCTTTCTTTTTTGGATGTTTAGATTGAACAAGAAAAGAAAACATAACAAATAAATAAATAAAAATCTTTTATTAAAATATTTACATTCTAAAGTTATTATCTTACCTAGTTGAGTGTCATAACTACAAAAAAATAGTTTAGGAGTTTATTTGAGCCCATTAGATACAAATTACAAACACATGGATATAGTATCATTTTTCTTTCTCGAATACCCCATGTGCAGCAATGTTTACTAGATTGATTCTCATATCTTTAAAACTAATTAGAGTGCTTAATATTGGGTTAATTTGCTTATAACTATGTTAAGTTGTCTAGTTATTATATTATTATCATCTTATGTATTAGCCACACATTATGATTATTAGTACTATTTATGAGGAATTTTTCCCTATTCAAAATGTACTGATACTATTCACAATGCTTTATAAGATTCAATATTTTTCTCTTAATTATGTTATTTTAATATATGAATCTAAAATTATTTGAGACACCAAAAAAAATTTAAATTTTCTAAAATATTTTTTTTAAATAATTTCTAAAAAACTTGAGAAAAATTTTCCATTTTCAATTGTCATAATCTATCGTTTACTTTGGTGTTGACATGTTCTTCAATAATTGAAAACTTTAATAATTTGAAGAGAGGTTGGTAGGAAATAGGTAGCTAGCAAGAACCTATATTTTAGCTGTTACACGTTCATGTCTTTTCCTAATCTGTTTTTGGTTTTTGTTTGAGCTCAGAAAGTTGGTGTGCTGTTTATTCACTATATCACGTTCAAAGCAATAGAATTGGATTTGGCTTGAATGAGACATGAAAAGTGAAAACATAGCGAAATTAAAGCAAAACCCAGAATCTGCGGATTCTATAATGTGTTTTGTTTTATCTGTCTCTCTTCTTTCATTTTCCTTTCACTAAATCTCCCTCTTTGCATCTCTGATCTCACACATTCAAATCCAACATGTTCAAACTTTGCTTGAAGAAGAACATAGATCTTACAGAGACATTATGATACATACTAACATATACTTAACCTAAACATTCAAAACTCCCAGAATACAATCTTGAGAAATCATTTTTTTGGTAATTTCAAAAGTATCCTATTTGAATTAGAACAATGACGTCTGAGATTTAATATTTATTTTTTCTGGTATTATTATAGGACATGGTTTTAAAACTATTTAAAGTATCAGAAAAGAAAAGAAAGTATATATACATCTTACGAAGCATAATTTTAAAACATATTATTTTTGAAATTACGTACTGTCATGGAATACAATATTTTTAGAAACACCATTATTATAAAATACAATATTTGTGTCTGAATAAAATTATTCCCAAATTTTTTAGTTAATTCCATTTACACTTGTGTCTAGAAGTATAGTACTTCAAAATGATGTCTCATCATATTTAATATTCTTTTTTATATTATTTTGAGATATTATTTTAAAATATTAAAAATATTAAAAAATTAAATTTCATGAAGCATTATTATTATATGATATCTTTAGAAACAATTGAGAATAATTAAGTTCAAATATTTATCAATGTCTCATTAATTCTAGAGAATTTGGTACTTTGTGGTGTGTTTGATTAAGAGTGCACAAAAATAACGAGGTTAAAAAGCAATAGGTAACCAAGTATAGTACTTATAGCCAGGTGTACATGATATATATATTATATATATCATGTACACCTGGC
>JASKGM010000009.1:3212687-3233648 GCA_034509205.1 Ceratonia siliqua
CTGACATTCATTTTCAGAAGAACATTATACTGGAAATGTATGAGTCCACACTGTACATTATATATATATATATATATATATATATATATATATATATATATATATTTCAATGAATTTCCCCTCTTATACATAATTTGTAGCTAGGGGTTGTTGATATATAGCTTTCATAAGTCATAACCAGACACATAAATCATAAATGGTTATATAGAATTAAGAGGAAAGAAGAAGACATAAAACTGAAATTTTAGAATAGACAAGAGTCCATGTTCTTAGCATCGACCAATTAATTAAAACTGAAACTTTATAATATGTTTTATACTGCCTACGTACAATAATGCAGGCTATAGTGACCGAAATTAATTATGTGATATGTTTATAGCAAAAGAAATAGATGAATCATAGTACGTACAGAGGTGCCTTGTTGGAATTGAAGTTCATTTTGCACGGCTTAAGTTAGGGATATGTACTTCTCCATGCCCTTCACATTGCATAAAAATAACATCTTCACATGCACTTCGATACTTCAATTCATTGCCATATATAATGGAGCAAGATAGCGCCACAAATCCCACATTTGGATTGAATTATTACACCTCTCATGCCTTGCATTTATATATAATTTTTCGCTATGTTACATCACCCTACTCATATACGTTTCATATAGTATTTTTTTGTTTTTATCTTCCATAACTTTTTTTGTATTATTTAAACTATTTTTTGTGTATGGTAATTTTTTGAAAATTTTTAGAATCTTTTACTTTTCCTTTGAACAGTAAAAAATTTTAACATTATTGTTCCAAAAGTATTGTTCAAGCATATTATTTAAAGGAGAAGTAAAAAATTTTAAAAAGATAAAATTCAAAAAATTGCAAACATAGAAAATATCTCAAATAATACAAAATAAAAAAATTCAAGAAAAAAAAAGGATGGTGGGAGGTAAAAATAAAAAAGTGTTATATGAGAGCTTAAAGAAAAGTGTGTTGTACCTTAGCAAGAGCCATATATATATATATATGTATGACGTATTTTATGAGAATAATAGTTTATTATGATGTGAGAAAAATAATTAATAACTATTAAATTAAAAATAAATAGTTAAGATTAAAACATTTATTAAATATACATGTACCACTCATGTAACATTTGATTAGTATTTTAATCTTAATCATTCATTTTTTATTCAAGTGTCATTAATATATATATATATATATATATACACACACACACATAGAGTCGTGAGATCAAATTTTTTTCTTTAAAAAAAGTAATTAAAATTTTTTTTTATTAAGCAAAAAAAAAAGATTACAAAAGTAGTTTTTCTTCTCACCAAATCCTTAATTATACCCAATGTCATTTACACAAAATACATAATCTCATAAGATAACAATATAAATAAAATACAACATCTTTTGATACACTATTTTATAACCAGTTGTCAAATTTAAGATATCAAAAGTAATCCTTATTTGTCGTTGTGAAAAATCATACTCTCTTGGTTGATAATAACCTTTTTGTAAATATTTTATCTCGATCATTAGGATGATATATGACTAAATGAGTAAAGTAAGGTGTGAGTCATGTGGCTTGGAGGGCAAGGGTCTTTCACAAAGTTACCATAATACCATTTATAAATTATAATATGTGGTGGAGATGGATCCCCTTTATTATTATTATTATTATAAATGGACTCATGAACATTAAATAAGTTAAAGAGTATGAGGTCAAATATACTTTTCTTATGGGGCAATTTTATTTTTATGTATACAGGAATGAGTAAAAAAAATGTTGCGGGGGCAATTGCCCCCACCTAGTTTTATGTGGGTCCGTTACTGTGTATATATATATATATATATATATATATATATATATATATTTTATAAGAATAATAATTTTATTATAAAAAGTTAGAGGATTAATTAATAACTCTTGTATAAGAAAAAATGAATGTTTAAGATTAAAACATTAATTAAATATTACATGAGTGGTACATTAATTTTTAATGAGTGGTCATATGAGTGACACGCGTATTTTTAATGAGTATTTTAATCTTAGTAATTTATTTTATATATATATATATATATATATATATAAAAGAGTAATGACAACTTATTTTCTTCAATATAAGTAATTCATTTTATATAAAAAAAAATGTTACGCTCCATTTTAGGACACATGACCAGCATAGGGAATTACCCTTCAGGTAATTACCTACCAACCTAAAATACTAATGCAATTAATATCATTCATAATCATTCTTAAATGAATAATAAAGTTCAAATACACTTTCATAAAAATAATTTCTTAGTAAAAAATTTATTAAAAATTTCGACAAAGTTTTTCTCGAAATATGGATTATCCCAGGGTACAAATATGCTAAATAACAAGGTAGACCACCATCAACCAGAAGCCTCAGTGGCTTAACAAAAAAGTAGTAAATAGTCCATCATGAACTGTATTCAAGGTGATGCTTACCAAATTCAATTAGCTAGTTCAAAAGGTGCAGGTGGAGCTAAGGGAAGTACACCAATATCCTGATCTGAAAATGTTAAAGTTGAGGGGTGAGTCCACCGACTCAGTGAATGAAAAACAGACTTACTAATTGATAACTAAACCCCTAGATGTAAAGTTCATTATTACTAAAATACTTTAAAACCTCATTTAATACTTTATTAACATAATAAGCACCTAATGCACCTTACATTTAGGGAAAAAAATAGCATTCATTTCATAATCATATCACAGTAATAATAATTAATATGATATTCAAAGAGACATTATATCAATGAATATTTCAATAAAATAAATATAAATTTCCTAGGATCCATAACAAATTTCAGGGGAGAACCCAAACTGAGAAAACAGCATTCCCACCCCAGAAGATAACACTAAACTAGAGGGTAATCCGATCTTCACCTTCGGGAACAGCACTCACCGAAGGGAAAAATACCCACTTCCTGTTTCCCCTTCCAGAGCATTCTCATCTGGAGGAAAAATCATAAAGAATAAAACTCAAA
This sequence comes from Ceratonia siliqua, assembly GCA_034509205.1. NCBI lineage: Eukaryota > Viridiplantae > Streptophyta > Magnoliopsida > Fabales > Fabaceae > Ceratonia > Ceratonia siliqua. Next base: position 3,215,702 of record JASKGM010000009.1, read on the forward strand.
CTTCTACCAGGAACTACATTCACTGACAGAAGTACCCTTTATCAGGAACTGCCCTCAACTGATAAAGGTTGCGACCTAGGTGCACTTAGTGGTTCTACCACCACTCTACTACGGATCCCAAAATACAGTTCTAACCGCTTTCATAAACTGTGAAACATAATAATCAACTATACATTTTTCTCAAAAGTAACTTCCAAATAATACTCAATTAAAATCGTTGAACCACGAGATAAAATTTAATAATTTAGGCATCAAGAGGTAAGTAAGAATCCACTTACCGTTAGATTAGGGGCTTATTACTCAATCCCCACACCAACGTCCTTTGTTATCAAGTTGGATCAGAAAAAGTTGATGTCAATGCTCCTATACAATAATTAAATCAAGATGCTTTAGCCACTCTAAATCTCAATCAACCCTTATTTATCATTTAAGAACATTGAATCCTCCTTTCATTTCTCATTTTCTTTTTTAATTGAAATTTTCCTAACGATGGAGGACTTGTTGGGAAAAATTTCTATGAATAATGGTTTGGACTAATAGAAATTTGCACAAGGTAGTTACTCTTTGAACTTTAATTTGATAATTCAAGTCCATAAGAATTTTGTCCTGAAATTTGAATATTATGCCAAGCAGTCCCTGAGTTCACCTTAGACACTTGAGACGCATAAATTCCCTTAGAAGTAATTTGATGTTCAAATAGTCAAGAAGCTAAGAGATTTTGCCATGAATACAGTTAAAGAAATAAAACTTTTGGGAATGGAAGAATGATCCCAAATTTCAACTGTGACTATCACAAATTAGCTAAAGTCATCCACTAGCCCACGTTCTTGTATCCAACTAGAGACTGATATGAAAAAGATAAACCAAGGATTTTAGGAAAAACTAATCTCTCAAACGTATGAAAGTAAAGCCCATCCAAATTTGCAAATAAACTATCCAAATACTCAATTTCCTGCACATAGAAGGCACAACCTTAAATCAAGTTCAAAGTAGGCACAGTCTTTGAATTTAGGAAGTTCACTACTCCCAACATAGACATACATGGTTGAAATTTATTTAAGCAACACACTTGTAATCCGAACACTTAATTGGTTTCGTTAACTCAGAAAATTGGTTTGCTTAAGTACAATATGAATCCAAGAGTGGATGGCTGAATATATATAGTGGTTGTAATCAACTTACTACAGGAGAAACTGTGAAGGAACTCGGTTGTGGCAGATTAAATGGTGAGAATTTCGTCTTCCTCGCGAATCACTTCCACTGTTTGAGACCTTGCACGGCCAGAATCAGTCACGCCGCAGCTAACTTCTTCCACGGTGACGTTGGGTGGCTGGCAGATGGTGGTTGACGGCAGCAACTCGTGGCGAAGGAGGAGTGAACGAAAGAGAGGGCGAGGAAGGCGTTTTCTTCCTCGTGTAGCGGCGGGTTGATTTCAAAATGAGGGGGGAGGGCTTTTTTTCGTTGTGAATTTAAAGGGTACAAGGACCCGGTTGCAAAATTTCCTGAAGTTTCCTAAATTGCCACTTGCCCTTAAGTTTTGGGCTATTTCAGTTTTGGTCCCCCCTTTTTTTTTGGTTTGGGCATTACACTCTTGTATAAAAAAAAATGAATGGTTAAGATTAAAACATTAATTAAATGTCACATGAGTGGTACATTAATTTTTAATGAGTGGTCATATGAGTGACACGTATATTTTTAATGAGTGTTTTAATCTTAGTAATTCATTTTATGTATATATAAGTAGTGACAACTTATTTTCTTCAATATATCTGAGACAAATATAACTGAATCCTCTAATCTCCTTCAACGAATGACTATGGAAAAATTATAAAGTGTCCTCTTACAAATCTCAGATATTGCTTATGTGTAAAGAAACAATGAGCGACACTAAATACCGAGAAGACGATAGCTAATTCAATAGATAATATGTTAAACATAATTTATGGTTGATGTTAATTTGTACCCCATCCAACGATTAAAGAATTGTAGAGGTGGCAAAATTGGCCCAGTCCCATGGACTGACCTAACTTAACTCAAAAAATAATAGGGTTGGATTAGCAAAATACTAACTCGAAAGAAACTCATGTCTTGGTTCTTTTGGATTATGGTAATCATGATACTTCCTTTGATCCAAGCGACGGGCTCAATTTTCTGCCTTTGTTGTTTACCGAAAGACTCATCAGCTTTATTTTCTTTGGGTTGGTCATCTCCCCCTGGATTTGACTTACAATAGCTATCGTGAAGAAGAAGGTGTTTTGCCTTTTGGGCATTTGGGTAGAGAAGAAGAAGACTTTTCTTTTTAGTTGCTTACTGTGTTGGTGGGATGAGATGGAAGAAGAGAAAACTCTATGTGCAAAGCAAGGGTCATCATTGTGAATTTGGATGGGTCATCACATGGTTGCTATATTTTTTTATTTTGTATTCTTATTTTAATGTAATTATAAATTATAAATTCTTATTTTATTTTGTAATTAAAATTATTGCATTGAATTTATTAACTATTAAATATTATTTGAAAATTATAAATTATAAATTTTTATGAAATTATTTAATGATACTTTTTGTATATTATGTTTATTAATTGATTATTTTTATTTAATTATTAATCATTTTATATATAATATATTACACTATATATAGTATATAAATTAAAAAATTAAAAAAATTTATTTAATTTAAATTCAGTTTGACCATAGTTCGACCGTAATTGAACCACTGACTCGTGATCTGCTACCTTTACAAGTTCAATGATCGATTTGGTTTTTAAAACATTGGTTGAAAATGATGCTTAATAGATGTTTTAATTTATAATGTTGAATTCAGATAATTTCATGATATTATTATTATTATTATTTAATTTATACTTATTTTTTATTGTGGATAATTTATTTTTATTGATATATACTTATTTTGAGTAATTTAAAATATTTTTTTATTGAATTTTATAATTAATTTTTGTTTATTTTATTAATTTTTGTTAATTTTCTTTGTTATGCCCGTTTGAACCTACTTAAACTCTAAAGCCCTATAGGACCAGGTTAGAGCCTTCAAATTGAGACCTGATAAAAAAAAAGAACCTAACTTGACCTGTTTTTTGTGTGACTCAAGCCAACCCGATTTAACAATACTATGTTTAATGACATTTACATTTTTCTAGATATTTTGACTAATATTTTAAAATGAAACCACAAGTGAAATTGAATCTCATAATTGATCATTTTGAATTATACATGTGGTGCCTACTCCGGCGGGGAGTTTATAAATATTTAAATTTTTTTTTAATTTTTAATAATAATAAATTAATTATAAATTTAAAAAATTAAAAAATATAAAAATATCTTAAAAAATTTCAAAAAAAAATACTATAATTAAAAAATGAATAAATATATAAAAAAAAAACGGTAGGATTGTTATCCCTCTTTTATATATATATATATAATCATATGTTCCATTAATCATGACTCGTACGTATAAAACAGACATCACAATTAAAAAATAGTCCTTTATATATATGTATACACATTCGGGTTATAAGTATTAAAAATGATACTCCATGGAGACGAGAAAGAAATGAAAGTAAAACCACCTTAAAAGTGCAGAATGGAAAGCTAGGTTGGTACGGCCCTGCAAGAGTTTCAGTAAAAATGATTAACCAATTCGAATCATTTGATCTTTTTATTATCATCTTTTGGTCGCTTTGTCGCACCTCTATAGTCTTTGTCCTACAAAGACACTGCATTATCAATTGGGGATTTCCTTTTCAAGTGTGAATTTAAAATTTTTATGTCCATACAAAAGAGGTAATTCAATTGGTATTATATATCCAAGTCAATATTTAGAAAAAAGAAAAAAAAGCAAAGGGTAATTGAACTATTCATCTCACTTACGTTAGAATTACTAAATTTTAATAATACTAAGTTAAATATTGATGTTTCTCAAAATTTTAATAATAATGATATCAATGATACATGAGTAAAGTTAAATGCGATCTAGATCTCTAATATAATATGACACACTTACACGATCATAATAATATATCTTTTTATATATATTTGTATAAAAATATTTTTTAAAAAAAATCGTAACCACGCATAATTAATCATGATGCTACTAACATAATTGTTATATTTATTTATGTAATATATCTGAATATATTTTTAGTTAAATGATATAAAGATAAAGGTAAAAGGTAAAAAACATTAAATCCCATTGAATGATAGGGCTAACTCCTATCATATGAACCTATATGTCACTGATACATAAGTGGAAGGTAAAAAACAACAAATCCCATTGACTAAATAAAAAGCAAGGTGATGCATGAGATAGTGCTACCTCCTAAGTGCTATCCATATGAACCTATATGTCACTGTGCTTAAGTCTGATGCAACTTTGGCAATAATGGAAGTAACTTTAACCCAACTGCTACTGTGCTTTGCAACATTTCTCCACCTTTGAACTGTGGAGAAAGTCTTCAAATTTGTGAAAAACTAGAGGTTGTGCTTAAAGGGCACCTTCTTTTGGGGGTAAAAGTCACAGGATTAATGGAAGAAACTGTTAGTTTTTGCAATTTGTAGCTGATGCTGAGGGTCCCTTAAAATTGACCATTTATACAAATTTGTCGAGTTCTATGTCTTCTTCCCAAACTGCTTTGGCTCCTTTCATTGAGGCTACTGAAATTCAGACGCAACTCAAATGTGCTGAGGCTCTCTCTCTCTCTCTACAAAGAAAGTAGAAATCTTTGCACTCCTTTACATGATCATATCTAGGCTTCTTGGCTTAGCACTACAACTCTATTTAATGAATTTTAGGGATCAGATACTCTCTAGGAAATTGAGAATTCTTTCAAACTAATTATAAATAAATATATAACTATATTAAATATAAATCTTATTAAAAAATATCTCTCATATATTCATATATTTATTCATAATTAAATTAATATATTCATTTTTTAGATACTTATAGATAGGATTACCTGAAAATTCTTTCTTAAAAAGTATTATATTCTAAAATAATAATAGGTGGATAGTTCATATGATTTGGTTTTTTCTCTAGTGATACACTAGTATCTTACATATTATATCATATATATAGCATAATTTTAAAATTTGAATAACAAATTAAAATTTATAAAAGAAAATACAATCAATATTTTATAAAAATTAATAAAACTAAATATAATAAGATATGAGATTGTATAGATTTTGGATTATTTAAGATGTCACTAAATATATTAAATAATAATGCAACATTCTAAATATTTCTTATTATCTAAGGTATCAAAGTAAAAATCAAACAATTTCAAAATAAAATTTTATAAAACATTACAAAATTTAAAATACAGAAAGAGGCAGGAGACAATGTTTTGCTCAATATTTTATGTAGAATAATAGTAAAGTGGAAAAGTTTATTTAGAATTTGTCAAGAGGTTATTGCCACCGGGGTATCAGTCAAATCAAACCATATTTGCTTGAAGACTTGGACAATGAGATCATGATACTCATCTGAATTCAGATAAAGATAGCAGGCAAGAAGATCTTCCAAATCCTTTGATGCTCTAATGTTGTGTTCCACAATCATCTCCACCATTGACTCTCTGAAATCTCTCTTTGGGTTGAACGACGACTTCACAATTGCCAAGCTATCTGAAAGGCTTCTCCTCGAGCTTGAGCTCGTCGTCGACGACAAACTTTTCCGGCCATGTATCTGAACTTTCCTGCTAGCCATTCTCGGAGAATTAATCCGAAGCTTTACTCCTGGAGAGCTCACAGAAAATCTCCTAACAGGGGTAATCCTCTGTTCTTTGATTGATGCTGCATCTTCCTTCAAAATCTTAACTTTCATTGGCAATTCTCTGTTCTTGACATTAGGTTCTTCATATTTCGCCATTCTGCTTCTGGGTTTCGTTTCTTTCTTCTTAGCTTCACTCAGCAAGTCATTGAATTTATAAGGCTTGGTTTTGATCATGGGTAGTTCAAACTCTGAAAACGAATCAAACCCATTTAGCTTTTCATCATGTCTGACTATACAATTCTTTTCCACATCGATAACGATATCATTGGCATTGGAATTTAGCCTGCAGCCACTAGATTTGGTCAACCGAACCATTTCATCAAATGATTTAGTGGGAAGAACACGGTCTGTTCTGAATTCGAGCTCAGCACATTCTGATTCAGCAGAGCTACCAAATGGAGATGATGAGTACTCAGCAGAAACAGAGGAGCTGACAAGCTTTGAAGTTCTTCTCTTGGGTCTTTGTTTGGATGATTTTCTCGGTGGCTCAGGAAAACTGGCATCTGAAAATTCTGGGTTATTTGCAGGTGAAATGTGGATTCTATCACTTGGGTTAAGCTCTCTAGTAAAGTAGTAAGATTTTCTGGGACTGCATTGTTGGGTTTGCTTTGGTTTGGAAGACTCTGCGGTTGAGGCTGATGAAGATTGTTTTTTCTTCTTGGAACGACTGATGATTTTCTTTTTCCTTCTTCCCATTTCCCTCAGCTTGTAGAACCAGGCATAGGGCATCATATCAGATAACTTAAACCTGTAATTGCCCATCACCCTCATTCTCTGAGTATCTCTGCTGCCTGCTGGTTAATGCTTTCTAGTTTATGTAATTTCTAGATAACTCCGTCAGTGTAACTGATTTAGAACTATGGTTTTGAAAATAAATAGAGAGTGAGAGGAGTGTATTGGAATTGGTGGAAGGGATGGGTCCACAGATGAGGAAAAGGTTGGCATAGGGTGGGGGCAGAGGTGGTGAAAGACCTTGCTGGTTTTAAATTTTAAGGCACGAAATTGCCTTTTGTTCTCTTTTATCACAATTACCGTTTTGGTTTACTCCTTAACCCACCTTTCAGTGGAGAGAGTGGAAACAGAGAAAAATTATAAAAACAGGGGAAGGAAGAAGCTTTTGGGAGTGGTGGCTATTAAGCACCCATATTTTGAAAATAAATCTAAATGATATTCCATACCGTTTGATATCTATAGATATGGAATTCTTATAATTTGTGGATAATATAAGAAAGGTATTTAGTACAAATTTTGGTTTTTGTTATATTCTTATTCAAAGTATACGGTGTTTGTTATATTGTTATCCAATATATATAGTATTATTTAAGTTATTAAAATGTGATAGGGTGATACTATTTTAAATAATATCTCATATTATTAAAAAAGTTATACGTGTTTTCAATCACACTATTTTTAATTTTAATAAATTTTATAAAATATTAATTATATTTTGTTATACCACATATTTTAATATTCTATATTATGTATATAAAATATTAATATATTAAACCCCTTCTTAAATAGTATCATCTCATAATAGTTAATACTATAATATTTTGAATTAGATTAAATATTTTAAATAATAATATACTAAACACAAATATGTTAAATAAAATATATTAAACAAATATTTTAAACACCTTCTATAATCTAAAGATATTATGCTTAAAATAACGATATATTAAATAATTCATATATATTTTGTGGCGTTATGATGTATATTAGTGAGGCATGGAATGTAAAAGAGAGTATAGGAGTTTTGGATTACTCTAGGTTTTGTCTTCATTTCATAGTTATGCAATGAGAACATGGGGTTTATTATGTTGCCAAGAGCTTTAGTTAGGATCCATCATTATCTATCCTGATCTTGGATCAGTTGATGTACCACGTCTCAGATGTAGGAAAAGGAATTAATTCAACCAATCCAAAATCTCATAAATTCCCATATAAAAAAGAACTTATTCAAGTGGAGAATGGATTGCTCACCTGCTCTCCCATATCACAATTTCATATAAATTAACAGTACCCTTTTAATAAATTAATATTTTATATATTATGGATACCATTATATAAAATATCATAGTATTTAAAATTGTTATGTTTAGTATAACAATTAAAATTTATAAAATAAAATATAATTAACATTTTATAAAAGTTAATAAAATTAAAAATAATCTAATATGAAAATTTTATAATTTTGATATCATTTAAAATAGTATCATCTTATAATGTTATGTTATTTTTAATGATATTTGACATTTTAAATGATAACGTTATAATTATAAAATTTTAAACTTTAAACCTTAATTTTTAATGAGTAAAAGGAAAATCATTTTTATGGGAAGAATAATGAATAAAGAATAATGATACTTTCTCCGTTTTAAATTATCTGTCATTTAAGATAATGACACAAGAATTAAGGTAATTATTAAATAGTCTCAGTCTTAGTAAAAAATAATTATAATTGACTAAATTATTCTTATTAAAGTTAATTTAAATTTTTATTATTACTTTATTAAAGATAATAATAAATAAAGATAACATTAAAAAAATAATAATTAATATATTATTAATAATATAAAATAATAAATAATTTAAAACCAAAGGAGTATTGAAAAATTAAATATGCAATGGGAATAGATGTAGTAAATTAAATTGCATAGGGAACATGTTAGTGTGCCGTTATGGACGAGGTACTATCTTTAGTTGGCAGAGGCAATTGCCAATAGGGTTGCATTGGGAGTATTTGGAAGTGGTCAACTGGTCCCCATCCAAGTCCATGAAAAAGGTACAAAGAGCAGAGGCTATTGTAGAAGTTTAGGTGGTGAGTACATGTCCAAACTTAATGCATGCATAATCAAGAATTAGAGAGGGGACCAAAGGGTTTGGATTTCATGCTTCAAACTTTGTACCTTTGTGAAGGACAAAGAATGAATTCAAGCGGTGCTGCTAATCATGCAAATGTTAAGCTATACATATTTGATTGAGGGTAATTGATAATCAACTCTCTAAATCTTGCACTTGAAAGGGTGGGATAAGAATGGGGACGTCTATTCCTCTTTGTTCCCCATTTAACTTTTGGTTTTGATGCCCACCTATCTCATGTGCTTAGGTTATGGTATTCATAGGTCGGTTCGATTTGGGTTTGAGAGTTTTTTCAAAGAGGTTGAAGAGTACTTACATAGCAAGAGTTTTAAAAGGGAGAGCGAAGTTAAAGGTGAAGGATGGTGGATGACGAGTAATGGATGATGGATGATGAAAAAATTATCTATAAAAAATTTTTAAAATACAAATGTACATGTTTGCGAGTCGGGTCAAATTAATGAGAGTTAAAATGGTTCTTGTGAAGTGTTGTGTTGGTTTGGCAGGCTACACAATGGGAGAAGATTAGTTCAGTACTTTTATTCTATCTCAAGTGGTTAGGATAGTGAGTGTACTATGAATCGATTTGGGTCAAATTAGATTGAGAGAAATTTTTTAACCAATTGGAATTAGCCTAATTCGTAGATGTACCTAGAACCGTTTAAAACTTAAACTAACCTGATTAAATCGATGAATTAGGTTGGTTTAAATTTTTATATGAGTTGGGTTGTATTAGAATTTTTTTAATAAATATTGATTGAGTTGAGTTAGAATTTTTTTAATAAATATTGGTTGGGTTGGGTTTGAATTAGTAAAAATAATAAACCAATATAACTTAATCTAACACAATTATTTATTATTATTATTTAAATAAATATTATATAACATATTATATATGAAATATATCACATAAAATTAAAATTTATAATTAATATAAGTTTATTTTTTTAGTTTGTTAATACATGTAGTTGAACGAATTCATTAAATGAATTTTTAGACTTTACAAAGAAGAACTTTAATCTTTTTTTTAGTGAAATAATTTATGTTCCTTTTTGATACAAGAAATGATGAATAATTAGTTTGTTGAGCATTTTTTAATGTTATTGTAGTTGAGATTTTTATTGTCATATGCTTTTTTATCTCTTTTATAAGTATAAACTTATTTATATTTGTTTTTGTTATTTAAAATTTTGTAATATTTTTATTTTGAGATTTTTTATATAACTTTGTAATTGTCTCAAACCAAGAAACCAACCCAACCCAAACCAAATTTTTATGGGTTAGGTTGGTTTTGTCATAAGTTTTGTGGTTTTGATTATAGAATATAAAAAAAATTTTAAATTGGGCTTGAGTTGAGTTTATATTCAAACCAATCTAACTCATGAATACCTTTAGATATATGAGTTAGATTAGGTTTAGGTGTTGAGAAATAAAAAATAATTTACATAAAATTCAAAGGTTCAAAATAATACAAATGCACATCCTAAATTAAAAAAAAATTCTTTTAAAAAATAAAATAATAAAATAAATAATCTAAATATAAAAAATTTAAAATTTAAGAACCATAACTTAATCTGAACTAATCCACAGGCCTAACTTAAACTAAACTAAAATGTGCAAATTAGGTTGAGTTGAGTGGATTTACAAGTCAACTTAACCTAATGAGCATCCCTGAACGAGAGTTTGGATGTAGGGTTGCATATTTGATCTTCTAAAAAACTTTTGTTTGGATCACTTGGCCCAAAATGATTCAGATGAAGTGCTGTGTTGGTTTGGGAATAACAGGCTACACAGTGAAGAAGAAGAATTTGGTAGTTATGTTGGTTCATCAAACTATAAAGCCATCTTTGAATAAGTTTCCATTTAGTGTAATTTTGGGCCAAAGTTCGGTTCTGGGCCCGGTTTTTAAATTAGATCTTGGCTTCAATTCAATTATGGTCTCGTTTTAAAATACAAGAACGCAAGTGCCATATGGGCCACTCCTATTTAAAACTAATTTTAATAAAAATAAAATAAAATTCAAACAATTTAATATTATAATTTATTAATTTTTAAAAATAAATTAAAGCACTAAATAATGAATTTGATTTGTGGTAGAAAAGGATTCGTACCAAAATATATAATTGAGACTTTGTTTGGATTGTTGATAATGACTTGGGAACATGGTGGAGTCATAGGAGAAAGGAGCAAGAGATCCAACACAGTGATATTAAATGGCTATTAATTTGTAAGTTCATATCACTCACCTAATTAGAAGGTTGTTGTTAGCTTATTTGGGTATTTTTTAAAAAGAATAACTTTTATTGAAAAAGAAGTTGATTATGAAAAAAAAAATGTATTTTAGTAGAATAAGAAGTTGTTTTGTGTTTGGATGCAGTAAATAAGAATAACTTTTGAATCAAAAAAAGTGTTCTTCTGCAAAATTGTAAAAGAACTTTTGGTTGATAAAATTATTAAAAAAGACATGCATAAGAAATTTAAAATTAATAATTTTTAATGGATCAAAATTATATATTTAATTTAAAAATAACAAAATGAATATATACATGATTAAAAATAATACTTTTTAAAATAAAATAAAAATTATGTAAAAATAATCATAATAAAAAATAACTTAATAAAAAAAATAATATAACTATATTAAAAAATATTTAATTAAATTTAAAATTTATAATTAGATAAAATTTAACTATGATATTATAATAAAAAAAGATATAATTATGATGAGTAGAGGGGTAAAATCATTGAAAAAATGAATCTACTTCTTCTAAAAGATGAAGTTACAAAATAGGAATTCTACTTTAATCACAGTTTTTTATTTTTTTTCTCTTTTTCTTTCAAATAAAAATATACGAACAACTCAAAAAAATACAGAAGAAATTTTTTCAAAAAAGAATCACTTCCTCCTCCCACAAAAGGAGATCTAAACACCCTCTTAATTGTAACTTGAAGAAGTTGCTAGTGTTTTAAATATATATATATATATATATATATATATATATATACACACACACACACACACACACACGTCATTTCTTGTTTTCCCTCGTGTCTTCCTCTCCTTTTATGTGGCCTTTTAATGTTTATCTATGTTAATATATATGATTTTGAAATATATATTAATAAGTTAAATTAATCATTATTAATTTTATATTATTCTTTTAATTAAAAAGTGATTTTAAAGGGGGGTTCACTAATCATACTCTTCCCTTCTAGAGTTTGCCTCCGCGTTATTTTGATGCCTAAGAAATGGGAATACCAATATTGACAGGAATATGGTCACATGATAAAAATAAAATATTTAAATATAATTTAAAAAGTTAAAATTTATTTTTTAATTGTTCATGCATTAATAATAACTTGTGTTTTTTTTAATTGTTTTAATTGCTGATAACATAGCATCCCTTCCTGCTATTATCATATGTTATTTTGTGATCTTATATGCTTTAATTGCAGTAAACAGATCATCCCTTCCCACTATTATTATCTTTGTTATTTTTGTAGTCATTAATTTATGCTTTATTTATTTTTTTCTCTTTAGTTACTCCAACACACCATCCCGATTCCCATGACTATCATATGTTGTTTTTTGTGGTCATTTTTCATCCTTCAATTGTAACTTAGCTACATACACCATGCAGGACACATACAATGACGAAGAAACAATGTCAACCACGTCTGAAACAACATCGTCAACGTCAACAACGTTTACTGATGCTTCCTTGTGTGCCATTTTGCTAGGAAAATACCAAATGTAAAGGTTTTTGGGGGTTGGAGCTTTTGCCAAGGTTTATGAAGCGATAAATTTGAAGACTAGGCAAAGCGTGGCCATCGAGGCCATGAGCAAGCAGAGGGTTTTCAAAGGTGGCCTCACGACACACATTGTCAGGGAAGTCTCTATCATATGCCGCTTGCACCATCCACTCACCATCCAGCTCTTCCAAGTTCTTGCCTCCAAGAGCAAGATTTACTTCATCATGGAATTCGCCAAGGGCAGCGAGCTCTCCAAAACGTAACCCGGAGACGCTTGTCCAAAGATCTCAATCATCGATACTTCCACTAGTTAATCTCAACTGTCCATTACTGTCACTCCACCGGTGCCTTCCACCAGGACCTCAAGCTTGATAACCTTTTAATCGACAAGAATATGGATCTCAAGGTTTCAGATTTTGGGTTAAGCACCATGAAGGAACAGGTCCAACCCGACGAGTTGCTCCATACCATTTGTGGGACACCAACTTATATGGCACCGGAGATGCTCGAGAAGAAAGTTACAATGGAACAAAGGTGGATATATTTGCATGCGGTGTCACTCTATTTGTCTTCACTGCCAACTATTTGCCATTCAGTAATAGGAATCTAGTTGTCATGTATAGGAAGATATGCCGTGGCTAGTTTCATTTCCCCAAATGAATTTTCCATGATCTCAAATGCTTTCTATCATGGATGCTGGACACGAATCCTGAGGCGAGGATCATCGTCTATGAGATTTTGAAGGACCCTTTGTTCAGCAAAGGGTACAAGGAGGTAAGAATCCAATACAAGGGAGTCGAGTAGAGGAGAATATTCGAACCAAGTGCTTGAATGCTTTCGATTTGATAACATTATACTTTGGGCTTGACATGTTAAATTTGTTCAAAAAGTCGAGAGTTTCAAACTACATGGAATAAATCATTTCAACGGAGACATCAGAGAAAGTAATGAAGAAGGTGGAGGAGGTGGCGAAGTCGGAGTGAGTGAGAATAAGAAGGAAGAAGAATGGGGTAGGAGCAAAGCTAGAGGGGTATGATGGTGATTTAGCTATTCTTGTTGGAATTTAACTGGTAACTGACGAATTGGTTGTCGTTGAGATAAAGAAAAAAGAAAGAGGAGAAGAAAGTGGTCCAAAATTTTAGGAGGATAAATTAAGGCCTCAACTACAACAATTAGTTTACGAACCCGAAACACCAGTTATAGCTCAGCCTGATTAGGATTTGGATCCCATCTAGATACTTATCAACTCGATGGGTTACAGTTGCGCAAATCATGACTGTTCATTCCTTTTAAATGGCTATGCACCCCATCCAATTGATAAGCAACAAGATGGGATCCGAATCCGCTTGATTGGTTTTCAATTGGCAAATAGGGTGATTCTATGCAGAGTATGAATTCTCAACTGGTAAAATTCTTTCATCCTTAGATACACCTCAATGAATTATTAAGTTGTGAACTTTTAGATGAATAATTTAATCTTTCAGATGACAAATTCTTGGTAAAATCACCCTTTCAAATATGAGCTATGCTTCAGTTTGCATAGTGTATCATATTTGATACCAAAAAATCTTTTAAATGAGGAGAAAAAGAAAACTAAACTAGCTAGAATTAGAAAAATTCATGTGTATTTAATTATTTTATTATACATAAGATGTTTGTGACTTGGAAAAAAATGCAATATTTCAATTGGGTCAAGGACTTTGTTATAAATCTATGGAGTATTTTATTAATTATAAATTATAACATCACATGGGACAGTTGGAAATTTGTAAGAAATTTTTTTTTTTGATATGTAAGTTTCTCTCCTTCACGTCATATTCAGAATTGGAAAGTGAACCACAAGAAAAAATCTGATTACCCATTCTCTCTCCTGTCATATTTAGGATACCCAAGTAGCTTCAGGAAGACTACCTCCAGCTTTTTTGTTCGTTTCCTGTTGGTTGTGAGGTGATTTTCTTCTTCCCATTTTGTCTGGCCAGGTGTACTGTTCAAGTGGTTGTTTGATGTCCGAAAGTTCAATTTTGGTGGCTGTTTGATGTCTGAAAATCTGGTTTTGGTGCTGTAAATCACCAAGTTCCTTTCCTTTTTAGCTTAATCAGCATTTTTACTCTCAAACTCCTTCCAAAAATCGTGATCCAACGTGAAGAGCAGGGGAAGGGTTAGTGCTTCTATTTTGTTGTTCTAAATGTTTTGATCCTTAGGGAATTAAATTTTTCTGTTACTAAAATCTTACTTGGCAATGGCTTTAACATAGCTCAAATTCATTTCAACAAGATAATTCAGTTTGACTTATCATGGTGTGGCATAAAGCCTCTTGAGTGGTGTGGTGTAATGAGCTTCCAAAGTTAGTAAGGTGAGTTGAAGTTTCCACCTTGACTACATATATGGAATCATATGAAATTGTTTTTATGATAGTCTTGAAATTTTATTAATTATTTTTTAAAACCAAAAGAAAATTTTAATTATGTTCTTTACTAGTCTTGGGGTTAAATTATTTACTCTGTTATGCCAAAATCTTATTTTATGAAAATATTGTCATGCAAAGTAATTTTAGAATTATTGGGGATGAATCTCAATTATGTGAACTTCTGAAATTTTAATTATGTGATTGAAATAAAATTTCTAATGTTGTTTTTCTTATAGAAAAGTATATTGTAAATTTGTAATACTGTATGCCTCAATTAATTATGAATGTTTGACAATATAAGCTCAATGATAAGTGAAAAATTTGGTGGATCATTTGGCACTTTCATAAGGAAACCCTAGGTGCACCTAGCATTTGTTTGTCCATGGACTATTTATGGGAGGTATAAGATAGGTCATTAAAACAGGCATGTGATTAATTCATCCGTAATATTATTCCGGATGCATGTGATACATTATTTTATGAGAAAGAGTTATCTATGAGAAGAACTACCGGATCCATCTACCTCTATATTAAAAAAAAAATTATTTAACTCCTCGGAGTTTTATGTTATTCATTTACATTCACAAATATATTTCTATGACTTCTCATGATATATATATGCATTTTAAGATAATTCAAGAAACTCTAGATAATTGTTTAAGAATTTTAATTATATCATTTGAACTTATCTTTCAATGAAATGCTCTTGGCTTCCAAATTATAAAATGTTCCTTATTATGAATTCATTTCCTAAATCCCTTTTTACTTATGTTAATTTTGTTTAATTCTATATTTTTATAGTTGTCATGTGGCTTTTATGTGTAGGATTGGTAAGAAATTTCATCTAATTGAGTTTTTGTTACTCACTCATTTCCTGTTTCTTTTCAAACCAAGCTGCAGGTGCTAAATCTTTTGAGCCTCCATATTTTATTGAGCCTGCCAACTAGTTGTGGTAGGCATTTCTCTTGTTGGTGGATTGTTTTGAGAAGGCACTTAGACATGTTGGCTAGAAAGTGCATTAGGTCATTTTGTTGTTTAGGTCATGTCATGTAGATATGAGTTATTTTGAGTAGTTGTTAATATTATATTTTGTCTTGTGCCTTTTGAAGTTATGAAACTCTGTGTGGTGGGATTATCCATCTATTTTGGTTGTGGGTTATACCCTATAATGTCCATAGTTCAAGGGAAATTCTGTCCGATTTTATATAGAAATGACATGACTAATTTCCTGTTTAAAATATATGGCCTTATGCACTTGGTTTATAAATTAATTTAAATTTAATTTGAGTTATTTTGAATTACATTGGATTGAGTTATAGAGTAAGCTGGTAGGTTATCAGGTAGCTTCTTACGCCGGTTACGCTATTGGATTCAAGGCGTGACAAAAAAAGAGAGCAATGAGTAATGTTTGAATCTACGACATTAAACTTGTTTCAATCTTAAGGATTGAGACAGGTGCCATGTCAATTTAGCTTATTGAATATATGTATTTGACTATTTGTTAACAAGTATTAATGATGGATGTATTTTCTTTTGATTATTAAAAAAAGTTAAAGATATATTATTTTAGTTTTTAAGGTCAAGGTATGTAATTAATAGATGCTTACTGATAATGGATTATTGGTGAGAATTAGACTTAGTCATTTAAAACTGCCCTGTTGGATTATTTGGCTGAGTCTTATTTAAATAGAATTTAACCTTTATATTTAAGTTCAAGGGTCATACATGGACAAAGAATTAGGCACTGTTTTAAAACAATGCTGAGCTTGATCTTCCCATTTACAAACAAGTCTGGCACAGCCTTGTATATATATAATTTTTTTATTATATATAATTGACTTTAGTTGTATTTTTGTTTTTTTTTTATAATTGTACTTTGTATTTTAGATGTTAGTTACTTCATTATATTAAGTTATTTATTGTGTTAAATGTTAATAGATGTTTTGATTAAATTTAACTTTGTTATTTAAATACTAAGTTGTTTAAATTTTTAAAAATATTTTATTGTATTAAACATTTGCCGAATTAGACTGATTTCGAGATTTTAAAATTAAAAATAAGATCAAACTTGAACTCAAAATATAAAGAGGGTTAGGATCAAGCTAACCTTCATAAATCATAATACATGTTATTAATAATGGAAGCCCAATCCACCATGAACACCCCTGGTGAGAATTAAGTAAGAATGTCTTTTGTGTTTAATCTTGTTAATTAAAATAACATATGACATAATGTTATTTTATAATATTTTACTATTTTTTGTGTCATTATTGGTAGACGATAGAGGCACATGATTGGTGTCCACACCTATTTTTATCCCTAATTAATCCATCCACTTTTTTTCTTTTTCTTTTTTTTCTTTTTTCACTTCTGATCCCCTCCTGCGCACCTCCCTCTCCTGCTCTAGCAACACGCCGTGGTCCCCCTCTGTTTTTTGCTTCTCTGTCTCTCACGCTTCCACTCACCATTCCTCTGTCTATTTCTCCCCTGTACACCACCTCTCCTCTGCTCCACCTTCTGCTCCGTACTCCCTCTCACCCATGCCAGCAAGCTCGCGTGCCTCCCTTCCTCCATTTCACGCTCAGATTCGCGCACGCACCGGCACGCATCTTCATCCGCAGCAACTCGCGCTAGCTCACGTCCCCTACTCCACACTCCTCTGCTCCCATGATTCCCGTTGCCACACACGCCTGACTCAGCGTGTTTTACTCCTGCGACCTATTTCATGCAGCCACGCAACATACTCTGCTCCCACAGCTTGCTCCTCTGCTCCTCAACGAAGTAGCACCATGCTAGCCCGCCCTTTTCTTCTTCTTCTTCATGCACTCGCAGACTGACCACGCAACCATCATCTCCATTTTCTCCCCTTGGTCCCCCCTCTCTCTCTCATCTGGTTTTGCTCCATTTTCACACCACACAGCAGCATCCACACCATCTGACAAGCACTCACGCCGCACACTGCACAGTAGCACCAGCCACTCTCTGCTCATTCGTTTACCTCTCTTCAGCGTCACCTCTGCATATATAGGCTTGCTCTTCCTCAGTCTCTCGAAAAAAAAAAAAAAGCTTCTCACAGCTCTTCTCTCCCATTTTTCACTGGTACTCAAGTTCCACCATCTTTTCCTTCTCACCCAA
>JASKGM010000009.1:3233748-3253965 GCA_034509205.1 Ceratonia siliqua
CTAAATATTATTCTTGATAGCTTCCCATGAGACACTTCTTTTTTGCTCAAACAAACTTATTCTAGAGTGTATCTTTGACCTATGCATACAGTACCAACTTTTAATAGTAATTAAATAAAAGTTTCAAAACAGGACAAAACAGACAAAATAGTAAGGGGACAAAATAATATGTACTTAAAAAATAAAAAAGGTAGGATGCGAATTTTAAAAGAAATATATTATATGTATATACATATATAAAAAACTTTTTTTTTTTAGATGATTGTCCCTAATTCAACCAACCCGGGTCTGTTCCTATTTCAGAGGTTTGCATTTCCTGCATAACATAAGCAAATTAGTTCTGAATAAGAAGTATAAACAATGAGAACTGAAAATGCTTCTTACATTTACATGACTCATGAGTAAAAAATTCAAAGCAAAAAATTGATTCAAAATTATTTAATTTGAAAGATAAATCAATGGAAAGATTCAATAACTCCTTGTTCCAGCTATGGAACAAAAAAATGCTAATACATATTCTTAACCCTAACAAACTAATCCCACTTTTAACCAATATCATGGTTAAGAATATAATGGAGCACTATATCTTGAAGTCCCACAAGGCCAATAGTCTTTAAGAAAAATAGTGCACCCTTAAACTTTATCTTCATTAATATTTTCTTGAATTGGTACTCAAAAAATTGTAGATATACTTGTATTAATTTTTGTTTAACTCAATTATATTCCATAAAAGTAAGAGTGAGATATAAAAAAACTCAAAAATGAGAAGCTGGTCCAAAAATGGAATAGTAAAGCCATGAAATATACCAAAAAAAAAACATAATGAATAAATTGCAAATACACGAAACAAAGAATTAGTAAAATGCCAACTTACCTCATCCTTAAGCCCCTTGTTATCTCTCTTAGATTAAAATGATCCCTATCATTGCATGGTGTATCTTCTTTCTCTTTAAAAGTTAAAACAAAATTTCAGTAGGCGTACTAAAAACAGAGGTAAGATTCCCACAGGCAAGGATAACAGCAAAGAATTAGAGAGATAATAGTAACAGAGAAATTTAGGTCTGGATGGATTTTTTAGCGAAAGTATTTTTTTTTAAAAGAGTATTTTTTTTTGAAATAAAATAGACTGTTTGAATATATTTATTAAAAAAGCTCATACGATAGATGAAAAAGAATAATATTGATCGGTCAGTTTTTAATGAAATTTTTAAGATAAAAATATCTTTTTAAATATATGCTAATTACAACTCTTACATTTTTAGTCATTTTATCTGTCAAAGTGTTTTTACATTTTTATATCTAAACAACTTTTATAATTTAAAAATATTTCTGCATCTAAATAAAAAATAATTTTCTTTTAATTGAAGCCCTTCTTGTTAAAGAACTTTCATAAAAATCATTTTTTTAAGCTTGTTTAAAGGGACCCTTAATTTGCCTACAGGATCTACCTGCTGAAATATAAGTCATAAATACAAAAATTAAATAATAGAATGCAAAGATGCCTAAAATTTGAAATGGGAGGGGATATCAAGCTTCCAAGTAAGCAAGACTGACTGATACGGAAGGAAGAAAATTTGAAAAAAGTATAGGTGTTTCGTGAGAAACTATGAAGAATTTAAAATGGGAGAATCTGAAAGCCGATTACAGTACTATCCTAAGCTAGTATATGTCTATTCTCTTCTCTTGACTGTCATTTTTCCGGAGTTATTAGATTTATATGATTGAAAAATACATGCATCGTCACCTATATATCCAAGCTCAATATAAATTCTTAGTATTATATTGAGACATCAATGCAACACTAGGAAACAAAAACCTCAAAGGGGAATGAGAAATATGCATAATTTAAATAATCAGGCCAAAAAAGAACCAATTATTAAAATTTGATAATTTCCCTAATCTTCAATCCCCTCACCAAAATAAGTAAAAAAAAAAAACTATCTATGATATAATATATATGAAATTGACATGCCATAATTAAAATGGCATTTGAGAAGGTCAAGGACAGAGAATGAATCAATGGAGAACTGATGGTAGATAGTGAGTCGACGACGGCTATATAGGAATTTGGATCCAAGAGAAAAGGAGGGTCCTTTTCTCCTCCAAAATAAATATTATATAAATTTAAAAAAATTTAAAAAAAATATTAATCAGTTTTAAAGAAAGATTAATATAATTTAAAATTTTATTTTTATTTTTTTAAAGGTATTTTTTGTATTAAACTAATATTAAAGGAAAATTTAAATAAAATATTATTAAAATATTAATATAATTGTTTATTTAAGAATTTAACCTTATTATTTTAAAAAATTTTTTTTATTAATCTAATATTGATTACTTATAAATTAAAACTTATTAATATTTTTTTTAAATTTTTTTAAATTTATATAATATTTATTTTGGAGGAGAAAATGACCTTCTTTTTCTCTAATTTTTTTTTTAGAGAAAATGAGGGGATCCTAATCCGGCTATATATAGAGTTGACATTAGAAAATGAATTGATGAAGAACCCGTGGCAGATAATGAATCGATGACAGCTACATAGAGCTAATAGTGAGTAATAAGCTAGTCGACAATAATTACATGTGTACTAACAAATAGTTATAGATAATTCGTTATAGACATTTATGGGACGTAAGTATCAAGCACATTTATAACCATAAAAATGAAAAGAGCTTATAATAGTGTTTATTAAGTTATATTAAAATGTATAAATATACATAAATATTTTTTTATTTTAAAAAGATTTAAGAAAATTTTTTAAAAAAATACAAAAATAATTAAAAAATATAAACAAAAATAATTAAAAATAAAATAAATAAAAACTCAAATGTACTAATAAATTTAAATATATCTTAAAAAAACATCCCTCAAAAGGATGCAGGGACACACTGAAAAGGAATCTATCTGACATCATACTCAAATTTTATTAGTTTCTTTTAGTGCAGCCTTGCTATTTAGTTAAATAAGAGACAGACAGTACCTCTAACCATTGTCATTAGCTGTTGCCTTTCTAAAGGCAGTACCTCTGTCAGCTTATGTTTGACTTTCACGGGGGCAATCCCTCTATCATTTTCAATGTTTGCAAAGGCAATCCCTCTGCCATTTTTCATGAATGCAAATCTTATTTTTTTATCTCTTCAAAACTTTAGTGACTTTGTGCCACTTTACAAATTTCACCACAAACAACATCATTTTTTATAATACTAAATTAATTTTAAAGAAAATATATTTAATAAAAGAATGTGACACATGTTCTTCATACATAGAATTGGTCTTGAAGGAAAAAAATTGAAGGAGATAGTGTAACATGTCTTTGCTAGTGGCTATTGTTTTATGGCTTAAATAAACTTGTCCTCTAATATTATAAAATTTTAATTTGGTTCTTTTTTTTAATATAAACAATGTTTTCCTTTTATATTTTAAAAAGTTTCTCCCTTTATCCTATTTTCATCTACAAAAAAATAATGTTACAATTAATTAATATAATGTTATAATTAATTAATATACATAATCTTATTGTTATTCATTTAGAATGACTATTTAACATAAAACTAAGTGAAATCATGCTGGGCACATGACTATTATTCATGAAGGTTATTAAAATAGATAGAAGGAAGTAGTAGATTTTTATTAAAAGGCATATGGCAGAGGACTCTCACCAAATGATATACCCATTTTAATGAATTTTGATTAGCTTTTCGCATTTATCTTGACTACAAGAAATGTACTCAAGAATGTTTCCACATACAGTGCTATCATACATTAACTTTGGTCTTTCCTCATTAATTAGATCAAATAATGCCTAAACACAAAACAAAACATAAAAGCCAAAAAAAGGAAAAAAGGACTTCGTATTAGCATTGCCATTGGTGATGCATGGTGCTTTTGAATTCCGACAATTGAGAAGGCTGGCTTGTATTTCTTCCCTGTATAGTATGACTAATTATTTGAAAGTTCAAAGAAGTAGCTGTTTGCTATGTCGTTATTTTAATTTTAGTATTTGAATAACATTAAATATTTAAAATATTTATGTTTGTTATATTATTATTTATGTATAGTGTCATTTAAAATAGAGTCTTATGTGTTATAGTTTTTATGTAACTCTTATATATCACTTTTCTGTTTTTATCTACCATCACTTTTTTTGTTATTTTTTCTTTACTTTTTTAAATTTTGTATTATTTAGCTATTTTTTATGTTTGGTAATTTTTAAAAATTTTTTAAAAATATTTTAAAATGTTTTATTTCTTTTAAACAGTAAAAAATTTTAATTTTATTGTTCCAACAGTACTATTCAAAATTATTGTTTAAAAGAGAAGAACAAAATTTAAAAAAAAAATTTAAAAATTACTTAATATAAAAAATAACCTAAATAATACAAAATAAAAAAAATAAAAAAAAGGGTTATGGGAAGCGTAAAAACTGTGAAGTGTAATAGGACCACAACACCACTTTTGCACTCAAAGAGGTGCATTAATTTGAGAGAAATTTGTCCGGTCTAGACTATAAGCTCGTTATATATATATATATATATATATATATATATATATATATATATAAAGTGACTGATTAAATAAATTTATAAAAAAATAGAAGTAATCAAAAAAGTAAGAAATTATACTTTTTTTAAACTAAAAATTTAGCTTAGGAAAAAGCACTTATAATAAAAGAGAGAAAAATGATCAGTTATTTTTTAATAAAATTTTTTAGATAAAAATATTGTTTTAAAAATATTTCTCAATTACTAGATTTAAATGTAAAATAATTTTTACTTCTAATAATTTTTTTTTAACTAAAACAACTTCATAAAATTTATTTTTTTAAGCTCATCCAACTAGTAAAGAAGGAAGGTAATGGAGTTTTGACTGATAGGGATACATATCCAACTAGTAAGAGGGGAGGTAAGAATAGAATAAATATTTAAGAAAGTTGTTGCACATTGTGTATGCAAGAGGGGACACAGATCCAATACAGTGACTAAACCTTTCAGTTACTGCATATCCATTGGATTGTCCCTGTGCACATCCAACCATTAAAAATGATTGAATCCCGGATCCATACAATAGGTGGTTGTAGATATCATTACATTTCATGGGTATGACATAGCTATCCAGCAATAGCATTAACACTTCAACAACTAACTACAATGCCTCCCATGACCTGTTTGTTCCATCCAAGCTTATATTTTAGACAATATTTTAAAAATTGCCCTTAACCTGTATCAGCTGTTCAACTGCCAGTTGAAATGAATGATATTATAATTATATAAAAATTATTATTTTAAACAATACGTATAAAAATATATTGTATAAAATTTACATGTATACTTATTTAATATATTTACATTTTTATTATATACATATAAATAAAATTAAGATGAATTCATGTATATTAAAAAATTACCAATATATCTTTAATTAATAGCTAAAGCTTTTCATTCATTTTCTTGTATTATATTATATAGAACTTCATGGTACATAATATAGACCGGACCTTCTCAACTCCAAAACCCAATCTGAATAACTTGGCTAATCCAAAGACAGACTCAAGAAGAACCGTCTCACACCAAGCAATGATCTGCATAACTAGCTCCACCAACCATGCTGCTAATCACGTGCCGCCATCTTGGTCGAGCTCTATGTAAGGGCTCTGGTATGATGTTTAGAGGTAATATCATTCTCATACCCAACTTATTACATTAATTTCACTCATCTTGATACTTGATACTGATTGTCAAAATCCTCGTTTAAGTCTCAGTTTTGATAAAAAAAACTAACTCTTTTACATGTGTAGATCTTTAGTTCGAAGATTGGACTCTTCCTCGAGCCTAGGTACAAGACCAAAATTTCGTCCCTAGAACTTTATAATTTAATTTATTTTAGCAATATGTTATAATTTAATATATTAATTAAATATAAAAAGATAATATAGTTATTTTTTATTAGTGAGTAAATAAAATATTATTTTATATTTTATATCTTTTATAAAATTAGCTGATCAAGATCATCTCAACCTGGCAAATTGTCATGCTTATGACCCATTACTCTTTGGAGATAAGTTTCTTCTAGGTTAGAAAGTCACTTGCAGCTACATTATTCATTTTCCTCCATGAAATAATTCTGTCATTGAGCATTTGGCTCTTTATATGCTATCGAGTTGCCTTTTTAATTTATTGTCCAAATTCAATGGTGCATATATAGTGTCACCCGTTTGTTCTATCAATCAATGTCATGCACAAAATGACAATTAAAAATAGTTAATCTTCATGTTATTTGACATTAAAATAAAACTTTGATATGTGGGTATAGTCTATGGATTAGGAATCAATTGTGTTATCAAGTAACTTGATGGGATCATGTTACTTGATTTGTAACTGTTTGTTCGTTTTGATTCAGCAAGTTACAATAAAAAATTTTCAATTCTTTCTCCTCCTTCCTCTTTCTCTTTCGATTTTAGCATATGCCCATTGAAGACTCCAACATGGTTGCTGTTACGAACAGAGAGCTATGAGTTTAAGATTACAAGGGTTGGCAAGGATGACGAAGGGGTCAAAAGGCTGAGAAATATTCAGTTCTCCTCTATAAAATAATTGTAATTGCCTTTACAAACTTCTAATGAAAAATGTTCAGTTCTCCTCTCTTCTTTCTAAGCTAATGATTTTCTAATTCTATAACTAACTGATACAAAGAGCAAAACCTTGAGCTATGGAATCCGGCCGAAGAAACGCATTTTTTTTCCCTCAGTTTTCTATACGATCAGATTTTCCAGTAAAGTGGAAAAGTAGAAAAAATGGGGTTTTCATCCCATTTTGATTTTCTTTACATTCTGCGTTTCGCATAGGTTCCTTCTCATAAATAACCATTCAAATCTGCTCGTGCTACCCAGAAAACAAGCAAAGGATTTTTCCTCCAATTTCTGTTGGTTCCTAGGATGCCCACATTTTAATTAGTAAAAATCACATATTTTTTCCATGGCTTTCGTGCGACTTTTCCTGATATCTTCCCTGTTTTCCATTGCATTTTCTCACTGAAAAGTGGAGGCCTGATTGCGGTCACCGAAAATGGGAGAGAAAGAGGAAGGGGAAGAAGAAAATAAAAAATGTTTTTGAAATTATTTTTTTATTGTTACGTGGCTAAATCGTGGCTATTCAAATAAACCATTTAAGTTATCATTTTCCTTAACTTGTTCCTAAATTGACTTCTAAAATATTTGTTCATTATCTGAAAACTTAAGTATAGGATCGAGTCTTGTTAGCATCTAAGGGCTGAGGGTGCTGCCCACCTAACCACCACACCTGCATGAGAGGATCCAGGCGCATTATCTCTAATTTTGTTTAATTTATCAATTATTTGTAGAAAAAAATTTATGCAAGATATATTTTCTTAAAATAAATAAAAATTCAAAAAACCCCCTCCTCATAAACTCTTGTGGCAATCACTGATAATAAAATTAGGGTTTACAAATATTATTTGGAAAATACCAACCATCAAATTGCAGGCTTTTGAAAATCAACCGATAATAAGTAAAGAACTAAAACCTGTTTAATATTCTTGATGGATGACTTCTCACATGTTATGAACTTTTACGATATTCTTAACAAAATTTTTAAATAATTGTTTTAGAAAAAGACTATCTGTTATTAATTAAAATTTTAAATTGAACTTGTAGATGAGATTTTAAATATATTTTTTGATAAATTTACTAGGCCTAACAACCTAACAAGACTTAACCATTTTACTTAGGCATCCATCTCTGATACCGTAAGGATTGACTCACACTTATAACCAATACTCAATTAGCCTACCTTGTGACTTCCAACATTTTTAACTTTTGTTTTAGAAGGAAAAAACTTTACTAGAGAGACATTTGTTAGCTTGCTAGTGTACTCCCCTTTAGTATAATATAATAGATAATAGATAAGAGTTTTGTTCTCTAATTAAACTTAGAAGTTGCCCAAACATAAAATCAGCGATGTAATTATTCTATAATGCAAGCTTTTTTTTTAAAAAAAAGTAGTTGTTGATGCAGTTATAAGGAAAAGAATGAGATCATTAGCATGTTAACTTCAAAATCAATTTTTCTATATCTATATCAAATGTGGGTCATCCTACAAATTTATCCTCTTCAAATAGAGTTACATTTATATGTTGTTAGAATGCTCTTGAAGACACTTCTTCCTCGAAGTTGAACTAATGGCCTAAATATAGTTTTCTTTACACTTGGTAGATTGATAATGCTACTATTCTATATATCATCTCATCAAAGGTGATGTCTAAGCAGACTAGGAACAAATTCAGGAAGGTGATGCCTCAGTGTTCTCTTCAGCTTCTGGTCGAGTGCTGGATGACCCATTAGCTGCAGGATTTGTAGCTGATGGACTATATTTTCTAAGCAGCCTATCTTTGTTTTTGTTCCACCATTCTGCTGCTTGATGCTCATTGAACTTTCGCTTACTGCACCCAGAAAGTAAAGATTAAAAGAAAATTTATAGGGAGAAAAAAGAAATAAAGGCAGAAAGAACCTGAAATAAGAAAAACACTGTTCAAGCTGTTGGAATAACCCGGTGAATTATAATGTCAAGAAGAGTTAACCAATTCTCATCAAAGCAAAAGATGTGAAGATATAGAAATAACCTAAGTGACATGGAAAACATTTTAGGTAATCAAACAATAATACCTGTTCAACTAATGCTAATTTTGTCTAAAAGAATTAGTCTATATATCAGATTAGTGATATAAATTAGAGAATCTCTGTCAATAAACATTTCCCATTCTTCTATAGTTTCTAATGGAAGTCATATGATTAGGTAGTATTCATGCAAATATAAGGACCACAACAGACGGTTCAAACAATGTAGTTATTACTTTAGTCACATATATATGCACTTGCATAAGTGAATATAAACTTCTCCCACGCATTGAGATACAGGCATATACTCCCAATTCTGTGAAGTTGAACAATTTAGTAACTATTTTAAAACATGGTCCTGTTACACAGAGAGGAAAAGTAACTCAAGTACCTGAATCTAACTCGTTTGAAAACTTTGTTACCACCTGGCCGTAATATGAGTGTTACATAAACACCAGGTTCAAATTGTTCGATGACTTCTGTTTCTCTCCCTCTCCGAGGTCTTGAAGGGTCTGGTGATCTTGAACCATTTTCTGAGCTTTGTGGAGGAGCTGCTGCTTCTGTACTAGAAACAGATAATATGTTACTTTCTTGAAGAGAATTTCCTACATTTTGAGATGATTCAACTCCTGCAGCATCAACAATTTCTTCCAGTCTGTGTTCTTGCAGTTTAGAACAGTCACTATCTGAGGCAGGTGTATCAGGTTCATTTTGTTGGTTAGACTCCAAGCTTGATAGTAAGGAAGAAGACGCTTCAGATTCTGAATTTTCTGTTAGAAAATCTTCAGCTTGGGCATGCATGGTTCTCAAGGTTTCACTGTATGCAATGTCTGGTGGCAAATTCTCGGTTATTTCCTTCAACTGAAAAAAAACAAGACAGCAGTAAGTCTAGCTAGTTAGGATGATCAACAAGAAATCCTGATTATCAGCTTTGTTTTCCTCATTAGGTTACATAATCAAGCATGTGTCATACAATAACTGTCAACCCAATTAGCAGTTATAAAGTGAGCAAATTGAAAAATTGAAGGCTTATTTGTCTTTCATCTTCCATCTCATTTTCGGTACTCTTGGAGTATGTACTCTCTTCGTTAAATTTATGTAACGTGACACTTTTTACCAAAAAAATATTATGTGACACTTTTCACCAAAAAAATGCTACGTGGTACAAACCCAACGGAAATGGTATTATACTCTCAAGAGTACTAAATTTTTTCCCCTACTCTTCAGGGTTATTTTGCTCCTCCAAGACTCTAAATACATAATTAAAATTCCTAACAAAATTGCATATATATATATATATATATATATGCACAGTTAAAATAATATATAGAAGGCCAGGTAATTCATCCATGATATGATTTTTCTTGCATCCAGTGTATATATTCTCAAATTCTTTAAGAATATTTCTCGGCCTCCACTCTAGCAGAGGCCTTCCAATAACTCCATGTCACTAGCCTTACTATTTGTTTCTCTTGTTGCTCAAAATTTGGCTCTCTAAAGATTGAATGAAAGCAATTATCGTCTACATTCATCAACTAAACTGGCTTTACTTGAGCCTTTGGCATATAACAGTTTTTTCAGTGAGATCTTCGCCATCATTAAATATTTAGCTAATCTTGGTATTGCCTAATTTTACCTAATCTATATACAAAATACAAAGCTGAACATTGGAAACTAATTTTTGGCCACTTGGAAATAATAAGAACTTGGAATAATTACTAAACAAATAAAATTGAAGTTTCAGTTATTGTGGTTTTGATTACAATTTTGTTTTTGACATTGAGTTGTTGCTTAATATTGATAATTATATTTTACTTATTAAATCATGATAGACTAATTGAAAACATTAACTTATATTTGGGTTAATTTTCAGGTCTACATCATTGTTATATATATGAAAATATAATGTTTTATTTTATTTTTGTTTTTTAAAATATCAAAACTGATTCACGATAATTTCCCCCTGCAACAGACTGAACAAAATCTAGTAATCTACATATATTGAATGAATCATGAATAAAATAACTAAATGATATGTTATTTAATGTATTTATGCATAATCTTGAATGTCAGTTCTCTTGGCTTTCCAAAATGAATTCCCATCCTTAATTCAATTGAACATTCATATTTACTTATAATAAATATAATGCAGGATGGAGATGCAGAGGCAGCTTGCCCACTATGATTTTTGGCCAAATTTGATGTTAATTATCTGACAGTTTGAAAGGAGGAGTTCATTTTCAAACATTCTAGAAGATTCGTATATGACTGGTATAATGAAAAAAAAAATCTCAGAGTAAGTAGAAAATGCAGCACCAAGAAGTGGAAAGCAAAGGAAAACATATGATCAAATAAAGCACTATCATACGTAACTATTGATAGACAAGAGTCTTGTAGTCAATAATTAGTTGCATTGAAAATAGGTATGTTTACAGATGCAAATGCAGAAAAATTCTCATCTAATTTCAAAAATTTCTTACTCTGCCCCTGCTTGCATGATTTTACATTCACATTTTTGTTAATAAAAAAATATTGTTATATAAATTAGGAAATTATAAATAAGCCAAGAAGTTCAATTATGATGTGGAACATAAATAAAGATACCTGATCTGTCATGGACTTAATAAATTCCCTTGCTACTCTATGCTTAGAAGATTCCTCTCCAGCCAATGAGGTAGAATCCTTAACATTTTTCTGTAGCTTCTGAATCTCCAAATCTCGCATGTCACTCTTCTGCTTCAAATTTCGAATCTATATGCAGAAAACGAATAAATATTCATATACTTATTAATGGGGACATATTATGTTCCTCCTAGATTAAACTAAGTGATTACTGGATTTGAAAGGGTACAATACTTACTTGGTTCTGCAATTTTGAGGCTTCTTGGTTCAAAACCTCATTTGTCTTCTTCAAACTGTCAATAATGCTTCTATTAAATCCGGGGGCGGGAGAACGTGGTGGGCTTGGTCTTCTTGCGTATGGCGATGCAGGTCTTGAATTGGCAGGTGGAGTTGGTGGTGGACTTGGAGTTATAGATTGAGACTTGAAAGCATTCTGCATGGCACTCAATGAACTTGGAAAAGCAACCTCTTTCGACTGTGAAAGTGAGGGAGCTTGAGAAGCTCGGACTATGGAAGAAAAATCATATTTAGTTTCAGGCTTATTACCCCATATCTCAAGGTATTTTACTGGTTCTGTGAAGGGAGACAAGAGAATTCTTGAAGACCTTACCTCTCCCCGGTCTAATCTTTCCCGGTCATCTATGGAACGACGAGGAGGAGTAACTTTTCTATTAAAAGTGGAAGTAATACCAGCCTCAGCAACTTTAAGCTTACTATAACAAGCGTCACACACACGGTGTGGTTTTCCTGGTGTTGGAGCCAATGCTGCTTTCATTACCTTCTTGGAACTGCAAGCATGGCAATGCACCAAACCACAATTATAACAGTTGTGCCTTTTTCTAGTAAAACCAAATGCTTGCCGACAACCAGTGCAAACAGATTGGTCAGCACCGGAGACCCATTTATGGATGCATATACAAGATGTAAAGGTTGAGCCACATGAGATATTTTTTACATGCCTATCTTTCAAGGCTTCCACCAATGTTGGAGATTTCCGGTCTTCTGTGTCTCCATGTCCCAATCTTCCATTGGCTCCTTTCCCCCAAGTATATAGTTCACTTCTTGATGTCAAGACAGCAACATGATGTGCTCCACATGATATTTCCTCAACAAATTCACCTACCAACTTATTTTGGACTTGGATAGGTGTTTTTCCATCAGCCAATGGGTTTCCTAGTTGACCATGTGCAATTCCTCCCATAGTGAAGACATGACCCGATGTAGTGAGGGCAACAGTCATAGTGTGCCCACATGCTATCTCGTGGAAATTATATTCAATAAGTGCAGAGACACAGGTGGGTTGAAGGTAGGTTTCCTTGTTTCCATGACCCAAACGATATTTGTCACCATCTCCCCAGGTGAAGAGCTTCCTGGATAAAACATTTGAACCTTGATGACCCATAACCTCTACGATAGCTGCAGTGTGCCATACTCCACATGCAACCTTAATAGTCTTTAGTCCACTCAATAACTGTACCTCCTTTGGATATGACACACTCTTGCGATCTCCATGGCCCAAGACACCAAATGTTCCATCACCAAATGTAAACAGTTTTCCACTGGAGGTTGCCAATGCTGAATGCCATGTGCCACATGCAACGGATAAAACTTGAAGCCCTTCTAAAGGGCCAGTGACCCTCCTTGGTATCCAGTGACTAACATTAGTGCCATGGCCAAGAAGTCCCGCATTATGTGCACCATCTCCCCAGGTGAATAGATCACCAGATGTAGAAACAGCGCATGTATGATACTCCCCACATGCAACAAAGTCTATATTGGTAACAGCCAGGAACTCGACAAGATGTGGGCGACTAAAATCTTTATCAATCCCATGACCAAGTCTTCCCCCAGATTCCTCTCCCCAAGAAAAAATCTCTCCTTGCCTTGTAACTAGAGCAATGTGGCGCACACCAGATGCAATCTGTTGAACATCGAGAACAACATTTGACTCTAATGGCTTAGGAGTCAGCACATCTGTCATCAAAGGAACCTGACTCCCCAAGCCATCAGGTGAAAACCCATCTGGCCAAACCTCTCCCCATATATAAACATCGCCTAGTGACTCTATGTCATCTGGTCCAGATCCTGCACTTGATATACTTGACACACTGACACGGAAGCCATCTCCAGCACTTGTCTTTAGTTGCATATTTGCACGTTCTGACCCCGCATCTGATCTTGCCCAATACAATGGAGATTCACGAGATCCTGAATCAATAGAGTCCCTGCCACGGGCAATGCTTGAAGTAAACTCTAATGTTGCACCAAAAGGATGAGTATTCTGAATAAAGTCAACACCATCCTGTAGCAGAAATTAAAGAAAGTACCTGAGTAAAATGCTCTCAGAATATGACTTGCAAAGAATGGTCACTACACCAAAAAACAAATAATATGTGGTTCAGATTCCTTTGTCACAGTATTTAGAAAGTTATTTGTAAGACATATGAAAAATTCAAGAATATCATGTTTGGTATGTCATAATCAATATGGGAATATAAGTGTTTGAAAATTTACAATTTCTACCTACCAAACCAACCTTAATAGTAAACATGTTGGGTTCATAGGGAACAAGTAGGAACTAATTAACATCGTGTATACCAACAGGAGTTGAGGATAAAATTATCATTCAGAAGGTATCTGTTCAAACTCACATCAGATAAGTCACTTCTATTTCGCTTATTACGCTGTCCAGTAGAAATTAATGCCTTAAGGCCTGCAAACCATACCTCTACCTCAGCTTTGTCCTTGCAGATCTATAAATATGAAAAGGAGAGGCACTAGATTCAAATTTTCCTTGAAATTGACAAATTTAAATCCATCATTAGAGTTGCTATGTTTTCTAACCAGATCAAGTGATCGTTCCCCTTTATTATAAATAAGTGAAAATGACAGATAATCCTTTTCCGGGCGCAAGTACCTTCTAAAGACAGCCTGAAAAGAAATAGATATATATTGAAAAAAAAACTTAAGATATTCTGAGAGAGTGTTAAAAGGACCATCGAAAGGCCAAGAATTTAACTTACAGTTCTCTGTCCAGGGATAATTCGTGAAACAGAGGACAAGTTCAGATTCCTTTCCCCTCGGTGAGAAATCCAGATCAGTGTTGTTTCATCCTGTTAATACCACTAAATATGAAAATATTCATACAGAGATATGAAGTTCATTATATATATACCGACTTCAGAGTTGAGGATATACATGCATGTCTGTTGCTGGAACATAATTCAAATTTTCAGTAAAAACTTACTGGTGAGAGTCTGAATGGGCGAAATTTTGGCTTCCCTTTCCGAGAATACTTAAGTAACTGAGTGCCTTTTTTTAAAGTAATCAATGCCTGAACAGAAGTCATTTTTAGTAGATGAAGCACCTAAACAACGTAATAATTAATAGAACATAACATCATCATTGCAGAAATGCAAACTTGCTTAAAGAAGGGAGAAAAAAATATTTACTTCCACTTCATCTGATGACGTTTTTAAATGTGTTTCCAATGGCCATACAAAGTTTTCCATAGTATTTTCCCAATAACTAGATAAGATGGTTTGAATATAGGCTAATTGAAAACCACTGAGAAAGGCACAACAACATGCCCATTTTCAAAGAGA
Organism: Ceratonia siliqua; assembly: GCA_034509205.1. Lineage (NCBI taxonomy): Eukaryota > Viridiplantae > Streptophyta > Magnoliopsida > Fabales > Fabaceae > Ceratonia > Ceratonia siliqua. The sequence continues at coordinate 3,248,607 of JASKGM010000009.1, forward strand.
GTTTGCCTTTCCCGTCTCCTTTTTGCATCTTAAGCACGGCTACGATCAATATAGCATTAAAGTAAATGTTCATTATGCCCATACTAGAATATTAGCTATTAATGTTAACTCAAGTAAAATGATCGAAGTTCTGGCCAAGAAAAAATAAGTGAAGTTTCATATCATGTTACCTATATATAAACCTAAGCACATCAGTATCTTTTGCTTTCTTTCTCTTTTGGCTCAAGTATTAAACTTTAGTATTTTTTTCTTTCTCCTCTCAGTAGATGACTATGATTTTGTGCAATACATGCAATGCTTATAAATATATTTTCCCTTTGCATTTTCCCAACGTTTCTCCCGGTTACCAAACCAATTGAGCAGGGAATGTCTTATCTTCAGTCTGACTTCTTTTAGCTAAGGAAAAAAAAAAAAAGAATCTGCAGGAGTAGCACCAATAACCGTAAGTGCCAAAGTAGGATAACATTTAGTTTTATAGTGTGATCAATGAACCAAAACAATGGCGCCAGTATTATGATGTATCTTTGTTATAACAGGCTTTAACTTGTTTATACATGAAGGCACAACAAATTGAAAACTCACTTGAACTAAATAAACTAATAAGGCTTAGTTAAGCTGAATCTTTTCTCAATAAATTTAATTTACATTATCTGCTCAAGGAAAATCAAAATCCTCATCTTTTCCAGCAACCAAACCCAAATATTTGAGAAAAACAAATTAGGAAAAATGAAGATGAAATGTTGATGAAACTGACTTGCTCAATGTTACGCTCAGGATTCCCATAACTAGCAGGATCTGCCATTCCATCTGAAAAAATCGCAAGGGAACTGCCAAAGACGAAGCTCAAGAGACAACTGCATCAGGTGGTGCGGCGGTGCCCCAGTCTTCATAGATGCGTATGCTTTCTACTTCGGCCTCTCATCAAATTCTCCAAAAGCCCCGATGAAAAATTGCCCAGAAAAAATAATGTAAAGCTCCAAAGCTCAGAGATGAACTACTGGATCCAAAAACGTGAATGGTCCCACATGAAGACATTTCATGACATTCCCCCCAAAAAAAAAACGAAATGAATTTATTATAAAATTTGGCAAAAGGGATTGAGAAATTAGCACCAAGTGTCTCAGTTTCTGAGCAGAAATGGATTAAGCGAAGAAGCCATGGGAAAAATTTGCAGATAAATGAGAGATACAGGAGGCGAAATGAAAGGGAAGTCAGCGGTCACATGCTTAGAAAAGTATGCAGCTCAAAAGAAATGGGGCACAGATATTGGCGCACTTCTTACGCTGCGTCAACGGCCACCAACGAACTAAACGTCCTTGCCACGTGCCTTGATGAACTGCATGAGATTGAGTATGATCGCTCACAATAGCCTGAAAGGGTAATTGTGCAACCAACTAGACAAAAAGTTGCTTTTGATATTTTAAAATATGACAAGTAATTCATTTTATCCAAAATGTTACTAACTTATTAATATATATATATTATTAAAAGTGTCAATTATAATTAATTTTAATTTAATCAAAAATGACTTAAGGATTTTAAAACAAAGCAAAAAAGTCTTTTTAAAAATATAGTCCCTTAAAATGTAGTATCGACTCTTGACCTTATGGGCTTGACTTTAAAGATTCGCCCTATAACCTTGAACCAAGGGCTAACCGTAATTTTTACAAAAATAAGGTAATACATAAGATATGATGGATAGATACTCATTTAATATTAACATGTCAGCTTGCATTACAAAAATTAAACTTAATATAGCAATAGAGGGTATGGATTAATCCACTATTAATTATTTTTAATTGTTATTTAGTTTTTGAGCAAAAAAGTTTTTATTTGACCCTAATGGCTTGGTTTGTCCTAGTTTGGTCCTAGGGCTTAATAAGGATAAAAAAACTCTTCTAAAAAATGGGACACCATTTCACAAGCCTAGCCCTATAATTTTAACAAGGTTGAATGAACCGGTCCTCAGAGACTTGTTTTGACTACTTTATTCATTATACGATAATATCTTTAAATCAGCTTGCTTATCAATCTTGACTAAGTTCCTCCATGAACAATCTTAAGGGTGTGTTGTATTTTAACAAAAAATTTTAATAACAAATATTTAATTTTGTTTGTTATCCTCTCGGACCTATTATCCTTTATTGGAGTGGGAAATAAGTGGATTAAGAGGATTAGGGAATGAATTATAATTGGTGAATTAAAAACAAAATTAGTCTATTAAGAATCCATTAAAGTATTTTTTTTAAAAATCCAATCCAATCTATTCATAGTTGTAACACCAAGTCTTAAGGGTTTAGTTGGGAAATATGAACCAATAATGTCATAATAATATGCATTAGGGCCAATACATAAAGATTTAGGACAAGCCAATGTCAGGTGATGAGGTAGGAATGAAAGAGTTGTCAAATTTCAAGGCATTCTCAACAATATATGCAAGTATTATGGATCGCACCATACCATGCCATCAAACAAACCTCGCTGGATGCCTATAAATAGAAAGTCACCTAAGGTTTCGCGAGGAAAGGGCTAGGGAAGAAGGCCTGGGGGCCCATGTTGGTCATCTTGGGGAGGTTTATGCTGCCAAAACTCAGGTAAGTCTTTCCTAGTTGATTTCTACGCCATTTCACTATTCATGGGAAAGGAAAACTTGGTGCAGAGTTTTCTAGGAATCACCACAAGTATCAAGGTCAAATAGAGGTTATTAATTCACTCTCCTCGCCCTAGTAGCTTGTTCGGTGGCTTGGGAAACCACACACACTAGAGATTTTTGGGATTTAGCATATTTTAGGATTTTTTTCATTATTTTGAGTAAGAGAAACCTTACCCAAATGATATCTGATATTGAAATAGTTTTGAGAATTTTTTTTAGTGCCTTGAGGAGTAGTTTGATAACATTAGTTGGATCTAGAAAGCTATGATCACGTGGACACCAAATTGCAAGGGCTCAGGTGAGGAAAATTTCTCCCAAAACATATAATAAATCTTGAGAGTATATGAGAATTTGTAGGAGGTAAATTAAGTGAGTTTATGAGGAAGGGAACAATAGTGGAAATTAATCATAATAGTATGGAATTATAAGAGAACCCAATGGATACCAACGTGCTCGATGTAGAAAGCGATCATGATAGGGATCGAGTGGTTCATGAAGAGAGGATGTAGTAAAGTTAGACTAAGAGAAACCATAAGAATCATGTACACGTAGATTAAAAAGAATTGATAAGGCTAAGAGTCTAAAAGGGCAAGGTAAGGGTAATAGCAGATAAATGGAATTCTAAATAATGAATATAAGAATTAGTATAAAGTAAAAAGAGTATAAGGAAATAAGGATTAGTAAGTTGGAAGCGATGGTTGAACAATTTAATGATTTGGCCTAGGAAAGTCGAAGGCATTCATGTATATAGGACATATGACATTGCATAAGAGTATTCAAGGGAAAGGGCATTAGACTGCATGGTGATGATCATACATGACATGATCATGACCATATGACTTATGTTTAATATTTTCTTTTCCATGAGCATTAGAACTTTATTTCATTTTTGAATGAAATCATATAAACCCTTAGTTTTGATTGAGTTCATGCAATTATATAATTATTTTACCTGGCTGAGAGTATTTATATCATTCCATTCAGAATGGTCAATTTTTATGGGAAAAACCGCAGTATATTTCATTTTGAGGAAGCATAAGTGACAACAAAGTTTAAGGGATTCATAGTATTATTGTAGTAGAACCTCAATGTACACCTAGGTCACAACCCCTGCTAATTAAGTTAGTCTTAGTAGAGGGTTTGACTTCTCTACCCTCATTTGGTATAGTTAGTTCGTGAGGCTAAGTGCAGAGTCATCATCTCTATGCTCCCTGGTTGAGTTCATCCTAGAGGAGGCTTCCCTTAGTTGAGTTGGCCTGGAGGTGTGATATTTATTTACCCTTTAGTTGAGTTGGTCTTGGAGTTGGACTGTTTGGGTTCTTCCACTAAACTATATGGGGTCCCCATATTCTTTATGTGGCATTTACTTGAGTTAAGGTTTTGGGAATTCGACATTATTTTTTTTATGCTTCAACTTCCATTTTCATAAAATGATCATTTATAGTATATGGTTTTTTTTTTTATACAAATCATATCATTGCATTCATTACAACATAACAGGAGAAGGGAGCGAAAAAGAGTTAGAGGTAAGGGTGAAGCACTTCAAGTCCATCCCTAAATGCAATGCATGAGATATGATTTGTTTTTAGTTTGAGTTTTCTCACTAAGCTATTCGAAGCTCACCCCCTCGGGACTTTGTCTTATTTTGTAGGTACATTCAACATATAGCTATATATGTTGGTTCAATTCCAAGAGCTATAGATAAGAAGGTTGTTGGGATGTGAAGGAGAGCTTAGGATGAGAAATTGTGATCTAAGTAAAGATTCATATTTGTTATTAGTATGGAATATGATTTCATAAGAATTTGTGATAATAAGAAGTGATTCTCGATTCGCAAATAGTTATGATTTGTTATATTAGAAGTAGTAAAGTATGATAAGTGATAAGTGTTGCTTGGGTTGGTGGGTCAAGGCACCCTTAATCCTACTCCCGGTACAGCCTAATGGGTTGGGTTGTGACAAAGTTTGAATTAGAGCTTAGGTAAGATGCAAAAGTAAAATAGGGGAATTAGAATCTACAGCTTGGAATCGTGAATTGATTAGTAGGACTTTGCTTATACATTGTGAACCTGAGCACTCCTTATGGGTTAGGAGACTATTGTTGCTTGTACGGACCAATATAGGAACATGTATACATGTAGAGTATAGAGAAATTTGGCTTGGCATCAAAGTTGTGATGATAAGGCTAGGTAGAAAGAAAAAGTAAGGGCTTGTCTTCAGATCACGATGACCATTTACACTTCCCACACCCTATGGATTACACTACCTACCTTTTCTAATCATTGACCCTTAGCATTGCTTCTTAATTCAAAAAGCTTCCTAAAGTTCTAGTCATTCCTTCCTTCGGTTACTTTATATATCCCTCAAACTTATTTCCTACTATCTTACATATACATGCCTATCAATCTCATGGTTACTCCTTGTGAACCTACTACTGTGTCCCCCAACATCTACACTTTACTTATCGGCTTACACTAGACTCCCTAGATTGCTCCTTTAACCATACCACACCTCCTTTAAAATTCCCCAATTTCTCGTGGCATAAATCGTTGATTACGCCCAAAAACACTACGCAGTTATCGCAGTATAGTATGGGGTGTCGATCCACAGGGAAACAAAGGAAACACTATAAGAATGTTACTTAAAGGAAATACCAATGAACAAATGATAGGAGAACAAGTGAATAACAATAGTTATCTAAATTATG
>JASKGM010000009.1:3254065-3280967 GCA_034509205.1 Ceratonia siliqua
TCATATTAAACAAGTGAAATATATAAATGGATTCATATACTTAAATAAGAAAGTTTCACCAATATCCATATCAAAATATATTTTTTTGGTGGTATGAACTATGAAGTTGCGAGTTCGAAATTTAATTAGAATTAAAAAAAATAAAAAATATATATCAAAATATTTTTTTCCTTACTATACCTATAATTAAAATAAAACAACTGGTTAAATACTCATGAAAATTATAACATGTACAATTCCTATTCCCTATTGACAAGTGCATCTTGACCATAGCAAATGGTTGCATCAAGGAAAACAACAGCAACAAAATTTGCTTAGTGCAATTTGAAAGAGGAAAATAAGTATTAGAGATCACACGAAATCAAATATTCAATTGGGAAAAATGTTTGGGATTTTCTTGTATTTTGATGTTTTTTTTTGCAAATAAACATCACCAACTTTAAAATCCAAAAATAAGGGCATGTATAGCTACAGCTTTTCCTATGGAAAAATTATTTTTAAAAAAAATTGATCAAAAGTGGTGTTTAGTAATAACTTTCAGACAGAAATATTTTTTGTTAAAAAAATTAAAAAATAACTATTTTTATAAATTTATTTTTTTAACTTTTAACTAAAAGTATTTTTGAATAAAAGATAAAGAAAATTTTAATATTAAAAATATCTCTACATTATTAATATATTTTTATTCTTAATAATATTTTAAAATTTAAATATAATATAAAAAATATTTTTATATATCATTTTCAATAATTTTACCTACACACAAATATTTTTATATTTTTACATTCAAACACCATAAATTTATTTTTTTTATTAAAATCACTTCTACATAATTATATTTAAATATTAAATACTTATTTTTCTAAATTAACACTTTTATTTAAAATAATTATTAAAAAATAAAAACTCATCCAACCACACTTCAAAACTCCTTGACTATTTCAAATTGTGAAATAAACTCTCGCATCCTAGTTATTTTAAAAATTTAACGGAGTTCAAACGGCACTAGTAAAATATGTAACAGCCTTTCCACGTGTCGAAATTTCATAGTTAAACATTAACTTATTATAAAACTCATATTTTAGCCTTTTAGGTCTATTTCTTCTCTCTCCTCCGTTCTCTATCTTTCAGTTCTTCTTCTCTTTTCTTTCGGAACCAATGCTAGAAATAATATTGACAATTTTGATTTTGATTCGATAAATTGATTTGTTCTTGTAAAGCATAAGATGAGTTAGGGTTTTGATTTATAGGAATTAAATTTAAGCAAGTATATTTGGCTAGTTTGATTATTTTTTGCCTTAATTTATTATTTTATTTTTATTATAAATAATATATGAATATGTTACGATATTAAAAAAATTACTTCATTATTTAATAATGATGTGTAACATTTTAAGTATTCAAATTATTACATAGCTTCTAAAATTGCTTTTAATATTAGTTTTTATATTTTTAACAAGTATAAAAGTTATTTTCTTTTTTAAAATATTGAAGCTCTTATTTGTTCTCGCAATCAGTTATTAGGCTTTTCTTTTAATTATAATATTTATTGATTTTGTAGATGTCTAATCTATTAGGCCAACAAAAAGGCCCAACAGTAACTCAGATCAAGGCCCATATTGCACCCTATAAGTACTCTCCTCAAGTATACTCAGAATGACTCTTTTTTTTACTGCTTAATATTATATTCCTTACTTGTATGAACTACCTTAGGCGTCGGAGTGCGGTTATCGTACCCGAACCCGGACATTTGATAACAGGAACAGACCAGACCTCAGGAACAGACCCGATCACTGGAGCTTACCAGATTCCAAGAGTCGACCATACCTCAGTCGAAGGTCCATCGTACCGAACACAAATATCGACAGATTTATTTTAATGTTTGTTTGTTTTATTATTTTTTTAAATTCTTATATTTTATTAATATTAATTTTTTTTAGATGATAGATAAAAATGATGATAATTTATAAAATATCTATATAAAAACTTTTTTTTTTTGTAAATCCACCCAAACATGCCGAAGTAAAGTGTGGTGATTGGAAGTGAAGGAAGATTTCCTGAGCTGCTTCTTATATCCTAAATAATAAAAAGATATAGAAGATTGCCACTATGGATAGCAACTCTACTCTTTGATATATTCTTTAACACCAATTAGGAGTAGGCACAGAGGCTAGTCCTAGCTATTGCGATTTGCGAGTGAGACAAATTTGGACCACCCATTTCCCTCACTGCTAGTGGCTTGCCTTAGTCTGGAAAATATTACATTGTTACGGTTGTGGTGGTATCAACGCTCACAAAATAGCGTGAATGTTACTTTTAAGTAAGTGGGGTTCATATTTTTTTGTATTAGAGATAGTTTGTACTTACAACTAGAGCTGTCAAAATGGACCGGGCCCGTTGGGTTAGCCCGTCCAGCCCGTCAAAAATGGCGAGCTGGGTTTGTAATTTTACAACCCGCCAAAATGGTGGGTTGACCCGCCCCGGCTCGCCAACCCGCCCAAAAATAAAGAAAAAAGAAAGGATTTGGGCGGGGCGGGTTGGCATTTTTCAGCCCGCCAAATTGGCGGGCTGGCCCGCCTCATTTGACAGCCCTACTTACAACCAGGGGCGGAGGATGGTGGAGACAGAGGGGGTGACAGCCCTCCAAAAAAAATTTTTTTTATAATTTTATTTGAAATTTTTTTTTAAATTTGCCTCTCTAAAATTAAAATTTTTTATGTAAATAATTTAAAAAAAATTTTTGCCTCTCCAAAATTTTTCTTCAAGATCCGCCAAAGCTTACAACTGTTGTATTAAAGTTGTGCTTTTAATCTCTTAATATATCATGGGCTATTGAATTTGCATTGTCAAAAATAATATAGGTGAATGAAACAAATTATGTATAATTGGGATATACATTTTATAAACTCATTAATATTTAAATCTCCGGTGAGGAAAATAAGCACTAATATTATCAATGAGCCACATCCCCCAATGTTTAGCATTTTACTCATCATATATATATATATATATATATATAACACAATATAATAAGTCATTTATTCACTAACACTTTATAGTTGTACTATATCAAAAACTTGAATAAAAAAACTACTACTTAATTTTTTTTATTGATCCCATACACTACCAATTATCCCAATTCCACAAGGTCAAACCATATTTTTAGCAAACTCTTAAGAGTGGCTTCATAGGATGGACTTTTAATTTAATAAGAACTTAAATGAAGATTTGCAAGTTGTAATCCTTTTGAGTAGTTAATGTGTTTAGGATAGTTGAGGACATTGTATAAGGTTTTAGATAATTATATGAAAATAATGTTGTTGACATTAGTCTTTAAACTTTGACAAATTATAATTGTGTAACACTATATATTTGTTATTTGAAATATTTGATTTTTTATTTGTTTTATGTAAATAGATTTGAGGTAAATAACATTGACCTTGAAAACAAAATTATCCATTTTGAAATTTCTCTAGATAAATGGGTCTGAAAATTTGAGGATTTAATGGGGCTGCTACCTACATGGGTCTAAGTCTGAATATGGAGATAATATTTATGAGCCTAGGTCAGGATATTATAGTACTCTATTCATACCATTCCCATGACCATTCTCAGTAAAGAAAGAGGGAGCTCTTATGGTGGTTATAGGAAAGCTTGTATTCAAGAAAGCTTCATGATTTTTTTTGTTTGGTTTATATTTTAAGAATATTATCAAATTAATTTAAGTGTTAATTGAAAATAAGTCATTCCCTAGTGGATTTTAAAGATTCAACCCCACATAAGTCGAATATATTTAAGAGAATAAATTATCCTGAGTGTTAGTCCCAAAGTTTGAATTTAAGTAATTAAGATAAGAAGCACGTTTTCTTAATCTCTAAGTTAACTCTTAAAGATTTTTGGCCAAATTTATAAATGAATAATATTATATATAATGATTGATTTAATTTTCACAAAAAAATTTAAGTAAGTTTTTAAAATTTTAATAATTATTTCAGTGATTAATAGACAATTTATAAAAAAAATTATATAAATATTCAATAGTTATTCTTTACATACGCAAGGGCATAAATTTTCTTACCAAATTGACTTTTATTTTCTTTAAACAAAAGGGAGAATAGGAAGGTAACTTAAAAGTAGGTGGCTTTCTAGGTGACTCGAAAGAAATAAGTTGGTGGGTTTCTATATGCGTAACATTTTTTAGTAAAATATGATAATAATTAGATATGTCACGTTCAAAATATGATATTTTTATATTGTAAAAAAAATTTCATAACTTAATTAGTAAATTATATATATATTTATTATTTATAAATTCATATATATTATATTTATTTATTTTATAATATAATAGTGTTATATCCTGAAAGACTTTATCCGTCCTTAAATAGGGTAACATTTAACATGAGCCTAAAAAATTCAATGTTAAACTTTATATTTAAGAATAAAAATTGTTAATTTCAATGAAATTTTGAATCTATTAAAATTAAATTGAGCTTGAACTTAAAAATTAAAAATTGGTCCAATTATATAAAAAATTATCTTTATCTCATTCAAGGTTTAGTAATATATATTTTTTAAATAATATTTGGTTAAGATATGAAGAAATATTAGTAAATTAATATATTTAAATATTCATAAGAGAACCAAATATTATTTTAAAAATAAGAAATATATAAAATATTATATTTTTAAATTTTATAAAAAAATAAAATTAATTATTTTTTATATTATATAATATATTATATGTGTTGGATGAAAAATTTTATTTCTGTAAATAAAGTAAGATAAATTGCGTCATAAAATATAATATACATAATATAATATTGTTTTATGTTAAATATTTATAATTAATTTTCGGTCACATATTAATCAATTAGTTTTACTCGTGTCGTTTTCTCTCTAATTATCCGAGTAGTAATTGACCATCGTTACCGATAAAGACAAATCGATAATGTAGAGTGGCCTTATCTGTATATGTATGTGAGATATTTTGGCATTAAATATTTGATATTCGAAATTTGCATCAATCCTATAATTATTTAATCAGGATTTAATATATGGTTGCTTTTATTCAACTCTTTTAAATTATTTGCTGCATCATTATTTTTATCATATGATTTTAGATGATAAATACTATAATTGATATATTATTATTTAAATATTATAATATAATAAGATAATATTATTTAAATAATATCTCATATATTTAAGTATTATAAAAATATAATTTTTAAACTTATTTATAGTTGTCCATTGTCATATTATACTTTATATTTTATTATTTTATATTATAATATTATGATATATAATTATATAAGACATTAATGTATTTTAAAAAACATTATATTTCAATAAATAATTTATCAAAAAAATTAAAAGAAAAAATGATGGATAGATGGAGTGAGAAACAAAAGATGTACCGTTATAGTGGTTGGAAGCGTCTAGAAGAACGAAGCATGCGTCCTTCACGAGAATTAGGTTCGTGGGTGGGCGCTCATTGGTTGATCCAACGACGCCGTTGCTGACCAGTCCAATGTGGTGCCGCCTCAAAATTGTTACTTCTTTCCCTTTCTTCCTCTCTCTCTCTCTCTCTCTCCTGCAATTGAATAACGACTTTTGAGTTTTTACCTCCTCTCTCTCTCTCTCTCTCTCTCTCTCTCTAGACCAAAAAACCAGCTGCGAGGCGCTCTTTCTTTCTCTCTTGCTGGGTCCTCTCACCTGAAGTCAGCTTTCAGAGAAGGTAATATTCATTCTTTCTAACTATTTGTCAAATTTAGGGTTTTTAATCTGTTTCTTAATTCTTCTCTTCACTTTTTTTATGGTTTTATTGCAAACGAAAAATGGGTTTGTTTTCATTTTCGTTAGGTTGTGTTATTTGGTGGGAAAAGCGTGAGAAAGGTGAACAATATTTTATTTGGAACAATACCAGAAGAGGACTGATATAATAAGTTGGTGTTGTTCAGTTGATTATCTGGGACTTGAAATTTTTATCATCGGTTTTGTTTTCCCCATTTTCCCTGCTATCAAACAGCTTAGGAAGGGATCTTACTCTTCTGGTGCAAAACTTGTGTGGGTTGAGTCCTTTTGGTTATCTACTACTGAATTACTGATTATTCTTATGATCTTGCAAAGACGGCAGGAAAGTGAGGAGGTTGAGTACGTAGAGATATAATAATTTGTTATAAATTTGATATCTTTGAACAAATTGATGATCTTCCCTGTTGGCCAACATCAAAAGTTGGGTAGTATATGGCTAAAGAAATAATAATGTTACTGCTTTTACAGTTTAAGTCAATTTTTTTCTTTTAGCACTTATAATTGTATTGATGACTACAGATTTTCCCATTACCATTGACTTTTCTTTCATGGGTCTAATTCTAAACAGGATAAACTGATAATAGTCATTGAGTTTGATTTTGGTCTTTACTTCTGGTTCAATGCCTTCTGTCGTCTCACCTCAGTGGCAAGATAAGGCTAGTGGTTTCTTTTCTTCCTCAGGTGTCTTTCACTAAATCTACGCACTTTGTTTTTCCTTGTTTACTCTCTTCCTCTCTGGTTTCTATTTCTTTGTTTATTCAAATATAAGTTTAATGTAGGGGTCAAGCTTAAAGAGGCTGGTCAATCAGCAGGAACATTTGTTGGTGAGGTCACGAAGGATGCGAAGAGTAATGCTGCTGATGTGGCAGGTCGAGTTGGTTTGGTGGTCAAAAGTCGATGGGCACTTCTTCAGCAGCCATCAACAAGACATGCTGTCCAGGATCGATTGATATCAGCTGCTGCTACAACTGGTACATTGTTAAGGAGAGGCCTCTCAGGTACAAAGGATAAGGTGGCTGTGGGAAAAACAAAAGTAGAAGAGGTAATGCTGGTCAATAATTGATTTTTGGATTCTGATAGATAATATTTTAAATAATCATAATGACTTATTTTTGTTGAAAAACTACTTTATCACTCCATTTTTCTGATTTTGGTAGTAACAACTGATAAATATAGTTTCTGGGTTTCTTATTCAACAAAAATGGATTTTGGGACCATAAAAATAGGTGCATGAACTCATGGTTCTTCCATGAAAGGAGTGCAGTGAAATTTATAGGATCAGGAATCTTCCTAAAAAGGAAAAGAAAACATCAAAGAAAAATGAATAGCAGCTCAAAAGGGCAAAGGTTACATGAAACATCCTCAATGGTTAAATTCTTTGTCCAACTTTTGCATAACATATTGAATTTGGGAAGAGAGTTAATGATGATTGATCATATGGATGGCTAAATTCATAGCTTGAATTGGTGATAACATGTAATGGCATATCAGTCTGATTCCCAGTGAATTGTGTGATTAAAGAGTGTAAGGAATAGTGTGAGATTGTCTCGTTAGAAACTCTATTGTGCAGCTTGATAAAGCCTAACAAATCTTTGTATGTATGTATACGATTTGTTGTTTCACTTCCAGTTCTTAGATATCCTATCTTTTGTTTCCTTGAACTACATTAATCAATCAGATAGTTGGATTTTAACCTTGATATAAATTAATATAGTGAATGTTAATGCAACTAAGATAGCTGGACATGAAAGATACAGATACTGAGATGTTTTTTAAGTGATAACCAATCATCAAATTAGAGGAATAAAAATGAGAAAACCAGAAATAGGTGATGTACTCTTGATTAATTGATATTAGGGTGTTGAGAAGATACTGTAAACAGTTGTGGAGAAAGTAACTGTTTGTGTGCCTTTACATCTTTTTCTTCTAAACAGTTTCTTTTAGCTTAGATTTTGTGCTTTTAGAAGTTACAGATTATTACACACGATATTTGTGGACAATATAATACAAGTTGATCATCTTTACCTATGACTGTCTGAGTGTAGGTTCTTTGTTAGCTAAGGAGATGATTAGGCATTTGAGATTTTGATAGAGCTTGTAGCAAGGAGTGACGCACATATACTACTATAGGCATAGGGATAACCTAGGAATCTTACCTTGTATATTTCTTATTTTGGGAATTTTAATAGGCAAGTCTTCCTATTGGTTAAGGGATTCCATTCTCCTAATTGTTTTTTGATTACTTGAGTTTACTTTCTGTCTGTGGGATATGGGATAGCTTTTGGTTTTCTATTGGCTTTCTTTTAAGCTGTTTTTCTCAGATTTGGTACTGATAAAATGGATTTTCAAAATTTTCTTTATTCTTTATCTTTCTCCTTCCTTTTTTCCTCCTTCTTTCTGTCTGTTTTCAACATCTGCCGGTCCTAGACCAAATTATCATCATAGTGAATTTTCCCTGCACCAATTTGGTGATCAGATTCTTTTCTTTTCTTCCTTTCTTATTTGGTTTGGCATTGCGGTGATGTATTTTAGGTTGCAAAGAAAACAGCACAAAGAAGTAAGACAATATTGACAGACATTGAAAGATGGCAGAAGGTACATGACATTGAGCTAACAATGACCTATATATGTTTACTAATAATCAATTTAAAAAATTTTCTTACCTTAGTTTTCCTTTTGTAGGGAGTTGCAAGCACCGATGGTAAGTTTCTTAAACCAAATAGCATAGCAAGTGCCATGTGTCATTGTCTTTCACTGACTATGTGACACCTAATTCCTTTATTTCCTCCAGGCATCTGGAGATGAGCAGTTTTACAGTTTGGATCTTTGACAATGAAATTTTTTATGACTAGCTAACTTTTAAGTTGTCCAGATCACACTATTATCATGGGCTCATGGCACTTTTTTCCTTATTCAAAATTGATGCCAATTGTATTATGGTACTTAATTATTTCATTTCTTGTCCCCAGTATTTGGAGTTCCTATTGAGGTTACTGTACAGAGGCAAGAATCCAGCAGGCCTATTCCTCAGATATTAGTCAAATGTGCAGATTATCTTATACTTTCAGGTAGCTGGTTTTAGAGTAAAGTTCTATGTCCACGCAGCAGTCTTTGTTTTTTGATGTATTGTTCCGATGCAATATTAATTTCTTTTTTATTCATTATATGTAGGATTGAACTCACCAGATCTCTTTAAATCTGAAGGGAATAAAAAGGTTATTCATCAGTTGGTTTCCCTATATAACCAAGGTATTTTAGTCATTCTTTTAGTGACAGAGTAGGTTGTAGTTATTATACTTGGATGATGTTATAATTGCTGTTATCATGTCGTGTCACAGATGCAACTGCATCAGTTCCCGAGGGTATAAATCCGGTTGATGTAGCAGCTCTTGCTAAATATTATCTTGCTAGCCTTCCTGAGCCTCTTACCACATTTGATCTTTATAATGAGATCAAAGGTTCTCGATCCAGTATACATGCCATGAGAAACATACTGAAGAAGCTGCCCAATGTAAACTACATGACTCTGGAGTTTGTAACTGCATTATTGCTCCGTGTTAGCCAGAAGTCACCTCTCAATAAGGCAGGAGGCATCTCCCTCTCCCTCTCTCTGTGTGTTGTGTTGGGTCTCATATGTGTTGGGATGAACACTTGTGTTTGTTTATTGCTTCATAAACTATGTGCAGTGGAGCCTTTGGTGGCTCATTTCCCGTTGATAATCTGATATACAATTTCTCTCCTGGGAATAGTATCAGTTGAATAATATTCTTAATATATTATGCAAATAGTTTTAGAAGACTGAAGAAGAAAGAGAATCAAGGCATATCTTAACTAGCATTAGTACCAACCTTCTGCTTATTTTATTAAAATGTGAGGTGATTCACTTTTCCATTTCCATCTCTAAAATACTGAACTCTTTTGCTCTTTCTCTGTCTTTTGAAGTTGTCGATCTCTTTCATGATTTAGAACTGTCTCTAAATTCTCAACCTTGTAATTTATTAAGAGTTAGTGCTTTTTACAGTTGTGGTGTTTCAACTGTCTTAAAGACGTTTTTTCTTGTGTGTGTGGTTAGCATTCTTCGTGTCTGGTTTTATGTATTGCCACTAGCTTTTCTTCATATCCTTATTCTGGATTTACCTATATTTGGCTATTATGTTTTGTTGGTAGATCATCAGTCATGGCTGTTGACATTATTAATGGAGCATAACCGTTGTCCGATATATTTATAATTTGAAAAGATTTTTATTATTCGTAACTGAACAAGTATGTATTAGAGGATAAGCTATCCTCATTATGAAACGAGAAAAAGCAGATGAGAAAGAAAATTGAGATTATCACAATAGTAAAGCCCTCCAATGTCTTTGAATGTCTATTGAAGTAAGTGCCCTAAAAACACTACTTATTGAACATTACAAAGATGCTGAAAAGACAATCCTATCTCACAATAAATGTAAAGGCATAAAATATATGAAGGAAATACAATTAGTGTCTTTGATGCATAAAATTGTGTAGTTTGTTATATAGCAGTCTTCCTTTCTTCTTGCAATATGATAATCAGAATGGTTTATAATTTTTGGATTCCTTTAAATGATGGACCTGAAGTAAATGCACACAGTTGTTAGATACTATATACTCATTTGATAAGCATGCTCAAGATTGTTGACTTTATACAGATGGATCCTCACAGCCTTGCAATGGAAATGGCACCTGTTATTATGTGGCAGAAGGGACAGAGGCCCGAACTTTATAGTCATTATTGGTATCAGTTGTCCAAAAGTCCATCCAAAAAGAGCTTGGATCCACTGCCTGGTTCTGATAGTGCCTGGGACATACTTTCTGGTAAGTCAAATGATGCCAAAACATGTCTTTTTCTAAGACTTGACTGAAGCTGTTGCTAGACAGTTAATTTATGGTTATAGCTAAAAGGATAACTACCATATAGGAAATTTCATGAAACCATCACTGCTCAAGCCAACTCTAGCAATGTTGATTCTACCTGAACCCAGTTTTTTAAGCTTGATCATTGGCAGTGCAACCAATGTTTATGACTGAAGGACAAATGAGATGTCAAAAATTATCTTCATTTAAGTTTCTAAAATATAATCGACTTGACTGAAGCTGTTGCTAGACAGTTAATTTATGGTTATAGCTAAAAGGATTACTACCATATAGGAAATTTCATGATACCATCACTGCTCAAGCCAACTCTAGCAATGTTGATTCTACCTGAACCCAGTTTTTTAAGCTTGATCATTGGCAGTGCAACCAATGTTTATGACTGAAGGACAAATGAGATGTCAAAAATTATCTTCATTTAAATGTGTGAAGCAGATGGGTACTGGTTAAATGCCTTAAGTTTCATCACAAGCCTGTTACAGGTGCCATTTCGCAAGGAGTAATGAACCTTGGAAGTTCCACATTGGGAGTAATGAACCCCTTGTGGAGGCTTATATAGGGCTTGGACACCCTCCCCTTACAAGCTAACTTTTAGGGGTGAATTTTACCTAAGTTTCTATATCAGGGCCTTACTACAGGCATCACCTACAAATATAGAATTGGAATAACAATGCATTATTCTTTTTTTCTTTTCATTAGCAGATTGTCTTCTTGCAGTTTTTGAAAATATTACATGTGTGTGTAAAATATTTTTAATATCAAAATGTCTGAGTCAGATATCTTTGTAATTAACTGATTATAGGCTCTTCTTGGGATGTTCTTTTCCAAGGAGCATTAAAAAGTTTAAAAGTTCGTGAGAAGAATTTGTTATACTTGCAACTTGTGGATTTTTAAAATTGCGTGCTTATCACACGTCACTTGTAAAAGTTAATTTAACACTTGACTGTTATTACCTATATTGAATAACTTGTTCTCTGAAGAGATATACATGTAGTGTATAGAATTAGTGCTCACTGGAGATAGCCCTTTTTGTTTTATTTTTCTTGTGGTGCAGATGAGGGTGAAAGCATGGATGCATCCTCTCCCATTCCTTTGGATGATGGCACGCCAGTTGACTTTGGTGCAATTGAGGTTATTCAGTACCTCATAGAACATCATAATGCGATTTTCACTGATGCGAATGAGACAGTGTGGAGATGAATGACTTCATTCCCCTTGGATCTGGATTGAATTAATTGACTTGGATATGTTAAACGAATTTTTTTTTTCTAATCTGGTAATGAAGATCATTGTATAGCAGCTATATATGTTGTGCTGGGGAAGAATGTTAGATACTGGTATGGAGTTTTAGTGATTGGGGTATGATTTTGACAGTCCTATGTGTTCAGAGGTGTGCCGGTTTTACTTCTCAGGGGTGGGGGAGGGGGGGAAAAAAGCGAGAGGTGTACTGCTTATTATGTTTTTCTTGAGAAAATGAAGAAATACACTTCTTACCCAGAAGATGTGTTATTGTGATCTTCAGCTTGGATCGATGATATGTAATCTTTGTTTATAGTTAGTAAATAGAGAACCGTTTTTATCTCATAATCAAGGTCAATTTGGTGCACCTGTATTGAAATAAATAGACATTTAAATCTTGTCCCTGTTTGAATATACCATGAACGCAGCCACAACTTCTCATTTTCATTGTGAAATTTCCTCAACTTGTGAGACAGTGTGCAGCTCAAGATTTTCTCTTGGTATCAAATGTAACTGTGCTCTGAATCCACAAAAAATTTAGACACGAGGGATGTGATGTTACTAGCTTGATTCCGGATCTTTTGAAGCGTATTTTGCACTTTAGAGAATGAAGTCCAAGTGAGTAACTATTGATGAGAAAATCAAGAGAATTGATTTTCACACATTTATAGATGGTTATCTGGTTTTTCATATTTCATAAAATTCTAAACTGTTGCGTTTTTCAACAAGGGTTATTCACTTAAACTTTCATTCATTAATTAGAGGAGCCAAAGTCCTTGATTTTGAAGGTTCATGCTGTAGTGGTAAAGTCAAATTATCCAATCCAAGTTTATGAATTGGCAGATTAACAAACTTCCATTACTGCAATTTGGCATTGACTGTAGTTCAAAAGGATGGCCATCTCATCCCACTCTGTAAACAGTGGTACATGGAAAATAAGAGTTGAATAATTACTGAGCACTACAGACTAATTAAAAGTAAACAGTTTATTTTAATGATGAGGCTGGAAGATTTTCAAAGTAATCAAATATCTCAGCTGGGAAGTCCTGAAAGAAGTCATTTGGACTTGTACTTTGAGCATTTCCAAGTTTCTGGCTGCACACAGATTCTGAACCCTTTTGCTGCTCAAACATGTCAAAAAATTTGGGGTCAAAAGGGTCGTGAGGGAAGTCAAAGCTTTCTGGCAAGGGGGGAAAGTCCAGTTGGGGTACACTTTCAGGGAGTTGAGAAAAAGTGTACTGATCTGATGAAGACTCAAATGATGGGATCATATGAAGTGGAATGGCCTCGACTTCCAAATTTGGGAAGTTTGGATTTGCAGAACCTGGTAGCTTAACCATCTGGAAAGCCTCTGAGTTTCCCATACAGGAAGTGGGGCAGGAAGAAAGATAGTTGAAACTTGATGGGTTTTCCTCCAGCTGATTGGAACTGCTTGAAGGAACCTGAAATAGACATTTTGGCTATTAAGGGCATTTCTTTGGTATCCACAAGGTATCGGTGTCTTGCTTACGTAATAAAATTATTTATTATTAAATAAAAAAATACAAATTCATCTAATGGTGAATAATTGTATCATGTAAACAAAGCATTAATACTTTATGGGTATCAAAGTAAAATATTTTATAATATTTAATACACTATATCAAATACCTGATAAAAAAAACATAAAAAACCTCACCTGTTCAACTAGTGCTTGATGAATAGGAGCTTTCCCTTTGTTTTTCTGTGGCTTTGAAGGTGAGGGTCTCTGTAACATCCTTTCCAACCTCTTTCTCCTGCTGCTCCAGAAGTTCTTCACATCATTGTCAGTTCTCCCTTGCAAGTATGTTGCAATTTTGGCCCATTTGTTCCCAAATTGTGCCTGTAATTCTATCACCACACTTTCCTCCTCTGCTGAAAATTTGCACCCTCTGCCATTGGAAGCTCACATTCTCATTTTCTTGTTATCCAAACACTTAAACACATCATTAGCAAAACAACACATTGCTCAAAAAACAGGATTCCACTCCTCTAAAGTTGATGAGAAAATTAAGAAAACTAATTTTTAAACATCTATTAAATATAATAAATTATCTTATGTAATAGTTAAACCAAGTTATATAAAATGATCGTGATGTACAATTTATTTAAATTAAGCTAAACGAATTATTTAGCATATTCATCACTTAATTTACAAGTCTAGTATCATATTACAGTCACTTTTATTAGCGGTTTTATTATCTCTTTTCTTTTGAATTAGATTTTGGGTTAGTTAAATAATATATTTGCCAAAATTTAAACAGATAATTATTTATAGAAAAAATTATTTATTTGCACTTTAGTTTGTAAAGTGAAGAATGTAGGAGCCAAATTCAAAAAAATATGATCAAATGGCACCAACACCACACAAATCAGAGACTTAAACCAACACAAACACTTAATGTACAATCACAAAAGACAACAAATACAAGAACAATATTCCAAAAACAAAAAAAAAAAAAAACTAGAAAAAACTCAAAAAATTACAATAAATACAAAATGTTATATTTAACTTAACAAGGATGAACAATATTATAGAGCAAAATCTAAAGCATTGATTGCAATTTTAAATATCGTATTGTAGTTGGTATGAGTATTTCACACAAACATACTGTACTAAGATAACACATAAATAGTAGTATCTTACATCTTCAAGTTAGGTTTGAGCTTGTTAACCCATCGGAGCCGGCATGATTTCCCGGTCCGGGGCAATAGCCCTTTGGATCGAATGAAGCTCCAATCCCTTGGACCATATTTCTTGACATGGTTGATTAGAACTTCATCTTCCTCAGCAGTCCATGGCCCCTTCTTTATGTACTTTCCATCGAACTCTCTTTCCATTTCCAAGAAACTTAGTCTCTCTCTCAGTTTCATTAACCTAATTTCAAAGGAAAACAACACACAAAGGCTCTGCTTCCTTTGAGTGCTTAGTTTCTCAGCAAATGCTCTGATTCATGGTGGGAAATTGGGGAACATTTTGAAATCGTGGTTCTGATCCTGTGTGGTTAGCTTCATGGAATTAAGGTGCTCTTGCGAACGAGTGGACTCTTTTCTCAATAAGTGGAGCTCTTTTAGTGGTGTGGTATTGTAACTTCTGATGTGGCGATACGTTGGTGGCTGGTTGTTTGTGTGTGGAAGGCACTGGATCCTCGCTCCCACTAGCACTAGTAACGGTTTTGACGGTTAGTGGGAACATCCACAACCCCGCCATATCTCCTCCCTTCAAATTGGGATTTAAATTTACAGAAAAAGAATTTGATAAAAAAATTTAAAATTATTTAAAAGAATACAGAAAAGAATTTTAGTACGAAAACTGAAATTATGAATATAAAATAAATCAGAAACAATTTTAGGTACAATTTTGTACTAAAATAAATTTAAAGAGTCTATTAAAATAATCAATGAGTCTGTGGTTTAGTAGTATTAGAATAATCTGTAGATTAAGGTTTGCCAGTTCAAATTTAGCCAAAAGAAATTCATTAAAATGAATGTTTTAGGTAATAAAGCTTACTGTCATGCCTATTTTAGTGAACTTTTATTAGGTCTTTGCACAACCTTGAGTGTAAAATAGAAAAAATTTAAGTTGATGCTATGGAGGGTTCAACCCTCTCTTGATCTCAATCTCTTACCATTAATCGTACTTTGATAATTTTATCTTGTTTTTTAATTTAGAATTTAACCAATAAATTATAAAAGTATATTTCAAAGTCTATTTAGACGAATTTAATCTCGATTGATGTATAAAATGATATGAAAATATTCTTATTATAAAAAAAAATTTCTTACAAAGTCAAAATCATCATAAGAACCTTTTGCTTTCTTTTTTAATATATATATAGGCATGTATTTGCCACACCATAATAATTATTCTGAAATTAATAAAATAAAGATTTATTTTCCTCTCTTTTTGCTGAAAAAAATATCTTCTTTAGAACATAGACATGTCATTTGTCAAACCATATTAATTCTTGCGTGATATTTTTGTTAGAAATAATAATAAAATGCTTTTAACTTTCAATTATCAGCTTAAAATTTTTAATTGAAATACTTTTTTACAAATAAAAATTCAATTGTTGAAGTCTTAATTTACTTTTTTAAATGAAATTTTAACACAAAATTGGGTGGTCCTATGTTTTATTATGTTTTAAGTTTAAAATTGATTTTTGTATAAGAAGGTATATTAAATTCTTCAAATTATGACTAAATTATTATTGTAGTCCTCAAAAGATTTTAAAGTTATTAATTTGGCCCTTGAAATATTTTTTCTTTTATTTTGGTCCTCCATTGTATATTCCATTAATAAAATAACTATTCTCTGAGTGAACATTTTGATGTAACTTAACTAAATATATATTTGGCTGCTGATGTGGCTTAAAGATAAGATTATTTTGTTAACGGAATACACATTGGAAGACCAAACTATGAAAAAAAAAAATTTGAAAACCAAATTAAAATTTTTTAAATATTTTGAGACCAAAACTGTAATTTAATCTAAAATAATTAATAGAGCTTCGCCTTATACATATTTATTAGTTGATCTTGATAGAAGAAATAGGTCAACTTGCTAATGAAAGAGTCACAAAGACAAACATGTTGTTTTGTACATTATTTAAACATATTTCAATTTTGAACCTTATAAGTTATACCTATGGTCCTAATTTTCTTATTGGCCAAAATAAAATTGTGCTAATTTTGTTAACTTCTTGCTATTTTTTTCATCTGAAGATGAAATTTAATCCAAAAATGAATCTATAAGATGGACAATACAGGACCATTCATTGTCATTTATCTTGTGCAAAATAAATAACAAGTTTAAGAAGTTGGTAGAACGTTTTAGCTTCGATAAAATTAAGTAATACTTCTTAATTTAGTTATTAGTTTTATAGATAATTTTTTAGTGATACCTTATAATGTTACAACAATATATATCTTATAATGATATTAAGAATGATTTGATGATATTTTTTCAATATATTTTTTGGTAGATTTAAAAAGATTTTTATTCCCACCGGTTTGGTTGGGGTTTGTTTTTCTATTTAACCAAATATTTCTTAATCATTGTTTCTTAAGGCAAAAAAATCTTATGTTAATATAACAATTGTTGGATATGATACGTTAAGTAGACACACGAGATCTTGTTGCAGCACCGATAATAATAAATTAAGGTACTATTCACTTTAATTTTTCTTTTGGTTTTATTTGCAGTTTTGGTAATTTAGTTAATTTTTAATTTATTTTTTAATGGTTATTGTTGATTTGAACGACAAAAAAAAATTACATAAATACAAAATATTTACATATTACTAAATAATCTTGCCTTCAGGGGAGAGAAGATGAAAAATTTAGGGGGTGATGATATGTCATCCAATTTGACTTGGAGACTAATCAAAGGGCAAAATTATTTGTTAACGTGTAAATTTTTTATATTCACGTGACTTTTTTGTTGTCCAAGTCAGTAATGACTATTAAAAAATGAATGGAAAGTTAATTGAGGGATCAAAATTGTAACTTTGATAAAATTAAAAGAATCATATTGTTCAGGATAAAATTAGGAGGATTAAAAATATAACTTTGACAAATTAGGAGACCAAAAATACAATTAAGCATTTTCTTTTTTATCCTTTAAAAAAATGGTTATTTAGGAAAAAAAAGTGACTATTTTGTTATTAAAAATGATTATCCAATTATAAACATTATTATTATGTTATAACTGTAAGAGAATAATTATTTTTATAACTAAATAATAATTTTTATAAAAGGTAAAAAAAAAAATAGTGCCCTCCCACCATATAAGAATACTGTGAGAGCACCATGTAAGAATTGAATATTTTATTGGGCACCAATAAATAATTATACCAAAATAATATAGTATTTTTAAAGTATAAAAAAACTAATTTACTAGTTTTTTGTTAATTGCTTAATTATTTAAATAAAGAATAACTGAATAATTATTTCCGTTTGCTAAAGTAAAGGAAGAACTAGTAAAAGGCGCCTAATGTTTTGTGAATGGTCTTGTACCAACAATATAGGATCTGAAACAGAGAAAGACACTACGGCATCCCCATCACCATATCCATAATCATCTTTTCTCAAAATCATTATCCCTTTTGATTTCTTCTTCCTAATCTAACATTTGATTCCTTCTATTTTCTATGTTTTGCCAAGGAAAGTGAGCCCAAATGGACGCCACACACAGTATGTTTTGTCGTCAAGATGATCTGATTAACCCTCTGAGCTCAATGGGTATGCAAGTTTCCTGCATTCTCGTCATCTCCCACATCTTTAATGTTGTTCTCAGAACTCTAGGTCAACCTGGACCCATTGCCCAAATTCTGGTAATTTCTTACCTTTTCCTAGTTAAGCTTTTCTTAGATCCTATTTGGTGTATGGTATAGGATAAGAAAATGAATATTATTGTATTAACTTTTTATCATATAGGCATTAAACGTATAACATATAGGCTTATATAACATAATACTATGATGATGTGCTTGTTGATACGATGAAAACAATATCTTAATTAAAAACATAATATTGAAAATTGATGCTATAAGATGCCAGTAATGATATAATGATGCTAATGTTAATAGAGGTGGTGATGGTAGTGGTATAAGTGTTGGTGGCTGTGGCAACAATGGTGGTAAGAGTGAGAGATATGGTGGCGACAACTTTGGCAAGGG
Source organism: Ceratonia siliqua (assembly GCA_034509205.1). Classification (NCBI taxonomy): domain Eukaryota; kingdom Viridiplantae; phylum Streptophyta; class Magnoliopsida; order Fabales; family Fabaceae; genus Ceratonia; species Ceratonia siliqua. The sequence continues at coordinate 3,272,716 of JASKGM010000009.1, forward strand.
TGATAGTATTGATAGACAGTAACAATGATGGTAGTTGTAAGGATGGTAATGACAAGGCGGTCGCAGGATAACAATGGTGATGGTAATGGTGACGGAGGGACAATGATGGTGGTAATAGTAGTAGCAATAGTATTGGTAATGGTAGCAGTGACAATTTGAGAATATTTTGACAAATGAAAGTATGAAATGATTTTTTTATACAAGTTTCTTGACTTATCCAACTCCTTAATTATTATACAGTGAATCAGTGATAATGTATAAAAGTTCTTATCATGATGGTATTGTTGTTTGTTGCTCAACAGGCTGGGTTGGTTTTAGGCCCAACAGCACTGTCTCATATAAAGCAAATACAAAGTGTGTTCTTTCTTCAGAGTTCCACAAACTACTATGAAGTTGTGAGCTTCTTTTGTAGAATTCTCATCACTTTCTTGTTTGGGTTAGAGATGAATATTTACTACACCATGCGCAACCTTCGTCTGGTCAGTTTGGTCGCCCTTGGTGGTGCAGCAATGGGTAGCATTTTTGGTTTATCTGTCTCCTTTTATTTGATCCACAAGTTTACAAATGGAGCCTCAATGACCTATTTTTGTTTGTCCCTTATGCTTATCATATCATACACAAGTTCTCCAATTGTGATTCGTTTGGCATCAGAACTGAGGTTGTCTGCATCAAACATCGGCCGAATCGCGGTATCTTCTGCAGTAATCACAGAAATGGGTTGCTTGTTATTTTTTAATGTGATAGTTAATTTTAAAAATAGCACCATTCTTTATGGAATTGCTTGCATGATAGTTACAGGGGTGGTGGTTCTTATAAACAAATATTTAGCTCATTGGCTAAATAAAAGAGATCCAAACCAGAAGTATTTGAAGGCTCCTGAGCTGTTATTAATCCTATTCCTTATTGTATCCAGCTCAATGCTTACAGAAATTTGGAATTTCAACAGTATTATTAATTGTTTTGTCATTGGCATCATGTTTCCAAAGGAAGGCAAAACAGCTAGAACATTGATACATAAACTGGGTTATTCCATTTACAACTTTGTACTTCCAGTATACTTTGGGTACATAGGTTTTCAATGTAACCTAATTGCCATGAAAAGCCTGAATGAGATAACCAATCTGGCTATATTGATCTTGTTGAGTATTGGCAGTAAACTTAGTGGTACTCTTATAGTTTGCCGATACCTTAACATTCCTACAAGTGAAGGAATTTTTCTGGGCTTCATATTGAACACTAGAGGTTATGCTGATCTTCTATTTTTCGGTGCAGCAGCGAGAAATATGGTTGTAAGTATATTTCTTGACTTCATTGAATTGTTCATAATTAAAATATGAATTTTATATATTAATTCACTAGCTTTTTTGTTAATTTGCAGCCTTATACTCCAGAAGCTTACAATGTGTTGTTAGTAACAGTAGTACTCAACACAATGGTATCAGGAATAATTGTTTCTTTTCTAACAAGAGGGGATGAGAAGATGTTTGTAAACAATTGTACTGCTCTTGAACCACAAGAAATGGAGGATGAGCTTCGGATTCTTGGCTGTGTTTATGATCCTCGTCAAATATCTGCTATACTAGCATTAATTTTAGCATTAAATGGTTCTAGAACATCACCATCTACCACTTACTTAATGCACCTAATAGAGCTTGTAAAGAAGATCAAATCTAACTTGTTGTACCACCAAAAGGAAAACCCTGAGCTTAGCGATGAAGAAGACTACGGTGGCAATGATGTAGTAGAAATTAATGATGCTATAGACACCTTCACTGCTGAGACAAAGATTTTAATTCACCAAAGAAAGGCAGTATCTTCTTTCCCGAGTCTGTATGAAGACGTTTGCAATGATGCAGAAGATTTACATGTATCCATTATTGTACTTCCTTTCCACAAGCACCAACGCATTGATGGAAAATTGGAAAGTGGGAAGGAAGGCATAAGGACAACTAATCAGAAGGTTCTCAGGCATGCCCCTTGTTCAATTGGTGTCATTGTAGAAAGAGGACTTGCTAGGGTCCCTGGCTTTTCACAACTAATTACCTCTGAAGGCATACAAAATGTTGCAACACTTTTCTTTGGAGGCTCAGATGATCGTGAGGCTATTGCTTGGAGCATACGCATTGCAAATCATTCTCAAATTAATTTGACAATCATCCGATTTCTACTTGCTTCTTCGCCACAAAGTGAACAAACTGAAAATGAACTGCTCAATGATAAAGAAATTTTGATGTCATTGTCTGGGGAAGAGACTGTAAATGAGTTTGATAATGCCTTTATGGTTGATTTCTACAATAGGTATGTGGCTTCAGGTCAAATTGCATATGTGGAGAAGTTTGTGAACAATGGAGCAGAAACAGTGGCAACTTTGAAAGACATGGGGGAGATGTATTCTTTGTTTATAGTAGGAAAGGGTGGTAGAGGACATTGTTCATTAACAATTGGTATGAGTGACTGGGAGGAGTGTCCAGAACTTGGAACGGTTGGTGATGTCTTGGCTTCCTCAGACCTCGCTATTCATGGCTCAGTATTGGTCATTCAACAGCATAGGGATGTGAAGAGAAACCTAATGCATGATTAATTGATAAAGTGCAATGTTAGAATTATTCATAGTTCCACATACTTAGTTTTATGTACATACTATGAATGAATCAAACATTACTTTTCAAACTTTGTAGCAAAGAAAAAGAGAAAAAAGTTTGGTTTTTTTTTTCTCTGATGTGGGTTATGCGATTCTTAAAGAAGATGGTATTGAACTGTTAATGACTACAACTGATGGTTTGTGGTCTCTAGTTGTTTATGGAGAAATTATTGGGTGAATGGGCTTTTCTAAAATTATGGGATCTTCACAAAATTAAAACTTTTTTTGTAATTTTTATTGGTTTAGCTACTAGGATTATAGAGACATTGGAGAATGTGGGGTTAGCCCAAGAGAGTTTTCCTTCAAATGGAATTCTACAATTGGTGGGTTTCACCATTTCTTTTAACCTATGAATTTAGAGTTTATTTTCTATTTCTTCAACTTCAAAGTTTAACTTTAACCTGTGGAAGCTATAGTAAGCTTTCTTGTAGCAATGTTTGATATTTCATTGAAGAAGACTAGTGTGAGAAAGAAAATGGCTAAAGTATAGGAGTCCCAAATTCTTCTTAATTACACAATTGAAAAGCTATAGCTGCCTATCTTATTCATAGAGGTATGTTTTCGATGAATATATGCTTTAAATAAAAAAACAATGGCTAGATTTCTTCATTCCAAATCCATTATGTGAATTCTTACTAAAGAATTTTTGTCACATTCAATTCTTAATAGTGTGGATATAGTTGAGATTAGCCATGGTCTGGAAAGGAATTAGAGAAGAAACCTTTGCCTTTCCATGATGTTTTGAGAAGTTTCCAAGACTTGCCTTTGGTATTTCACATTTCAATTTATTAGATTACTTGAATATGCTTCAAGTTTCTTATAGTTCTGTAGCATTGTATATTTTAGTTTTGTTTATTCTTTTTATATTGTGCTATTGGTGAATGGTGCAGAATTTAGTTTCTGCTGAGAAGTATCTTGAAGATGTATTGCATTCATTTCTTGCCAGTAGATTGATATACAGTAAAATAATTTAGACAAAAACCCTATTTGGCTCTTGAAAGACATTGTCACTATTAACTTGATACTTTATAGACTTTTTTGTATCACTTTAGTATTTGAGAGTAAGATTTTGTTAATTTCACCATTCCGTCCAATTCGTTATCTCTTTATATTATTTTAAGACCTTAAAAGAATAGAATTAGAATGAAATCATATTCTCCATTTGAAACAATATAAAAAATTTGTAGAGTATCATATCAATAGCGGTATCATTTTTTTTTTTGGGTCAATCATTTATAGGTTTGGTTGATGCTTCCCTTTTAATTTTAATCTTCTCTTGTTGATTACTAGGGCTGTTCAATCTGGAAATCCTAGAAAGTTTTCTAGACTAAATATCCTCTTGTAAGCTCTACTTTCTCTTATAATACCAGCTCCATTGACTTTAAATTTAGCATAAATAGATCCAAAGTGCAATTGCATTTTATGTTAGGAACATTAGAGTTCTTACAACCAAACTATTTCTTAAATCTTGAACCATATCAATTGGAAGTTATGAAGTATAGACACTTAAAAACAGAATTAATGTGTCTGTATTCAACAGTCCAATACTCGTATTAAACATCACGCATCAGTGAGCTATGAAATACAACACTTAAAAACAAAATTATGTCTATGTTTATCATGTATTTGAATTTGCTCCAAGATGCCTACCCCAAACCCAAGCTTTCCCTGCAACAATTGTAGAAATAAGTATATGGCTATATAGAAGAATGTCCTTCTCGCAAATCTCACAAAATATTTTTTTAGTCAATTATCACCCCTTGGTGCTTTTCTCATCTCATTTGCATCATTCCACTACATGTTGATTAGCTAGGAAAGCCTTTTGTAAGTTTTGTAAGATTTGTAAGAATTAATTTTTGTGAGAGGAAGATTCCTAACTTTATAAGAGGTTGCTTATATGAAATATTTGTAAGGTTATAACTTATAGAGGGTAAGCCATTCTATAGAATGTTTCCAATTATAGGGTGTTTCTCCATAAATAGCAAAGAGTAATGCTTTTCTTACATAGGAGTCTCTCATAAACTCTTATAAAATGAGTTCCCATCAACCACTCAAGAAATACAGACACTTAAAAACAAAATTATGCTTGTATTTGACACATGTCCAACACTCGTATTAAACATTACGCATCAGTGACCTATGAAATACAGACACTTAAAAACAAAATTATATCTATGTTTGAATTTGATCCAAGATGCCTACCCCAAACCCAAGCTTTCCCGGCTACAGTTGTGGAAATAAGTATATGGCTTTATAGATGAATGCCCTTCTCCGGCTACAGTTGTGGAAATAAGTATATGGCTTTATAGATGAATGCCCTTCTCACAAATCTCACAAAATATTTTTTTAGTCAATTATCACTAATCAGCATATCCCACTACATGTTGATTAGCTAGGAAAGACTTTTGTAAGTTTTGTGAGAATTAATTTTTTTCAGAGGAAGATTTCTGACTTTGTAAGAGGTTGCTTATATGAAATATGTGTAAGGTTATAACTTATAGAGGGTAAGCCATTCTATAGAACGTTTCCAATTATAGGGTGTTTCTCCATAAATAGCTGCCTATCTTATTATATAATCTCAATCACTCATTCAGTCATTCTTACTATATTTTAATATTTTCCTTTCACTTTGTAAGAGCTTGTGAGAATCTCCTTTTGTGAGAGTAACATTTCTTAATAGGAAATCTAGCAGTGACATTTGCAGTGGCAGTGCTTTGTGGAGACAGAAAAAGGTGACAATTGCCCTAAAATTTTTTTTCTATAAATATATATTTTTAAAAATATTCTCCCTAAAAAATTCTTTTTATGCACTCTCCAAAAAATATTTATTGTAATTAATTTTTTTAAAAATAATTTTATATATAATTTTTTTACAATATATCAATAGTTAAAAATAGAAGTGTAAGAAATGTATACCAAAAAGAAATATAAAATTATAAAATAATTTAAATTTATAGGAAAAACCTCCTTTACGCTAACTCTGCAACAACAGAAGGGTTCTCGAATACTAAAATCTAAAACGCAACAAAGGAAAACCAAGAACTCTCACCAAATATAGTAGAGTGGTGGACGATGGCGGTCTCAAGGGTTCGGATTCTTTGGAGACTAAGCTGTAATATCTCAATCTCCCATTTTTTTAAATTTTTATCTATTACCTTTGTCTTTTATGGTTAAGTGGTCCCCTTTTGCAAATGAGTTTGAAACTTTGAATGTTCAATCTCTTTCATCCATTTTCTTTCTCTTTTATAGTTTTACGGTTGTGGATTTGTGCCTTTTGAATTCTGGCACGGCCATATTATTATATTATTGCATTTTTGCAAGGTTCACTTGTTTGTCTCTTATGCAGTTAGTTGTTACGCCACCTGAGCTTTCATATAAGCAAATTTTAAATGTCATCTCTTCTTCAAAGCTAGATTTAACAAAAAACTAAAGAGGTGGCAATTGAAATTGTGTGTGCATAAAGGGAGAGGCGAAACTTCTACCTGGGTAACTTGAATGCCTTTACTAAGATAAAATAAATAAAAATTATTTCTATTATTATGTTAGTTAAATTTAAGTGATGTTTTGTAATGGTAAAAAAATGTGGTGATGCTTATGAGATGATACATTATTGTTTTTTAGAACTATTTTTGAGAATTGTTTTTGGTTAATACATGGTTATCATGCCTACTTGCTTATGCTTATGAGAACTTTTATAATTTTTTGAATTATATTTAAATCATTTTCAAGTAATTTGAAATTGATAAGTTTATCTTGAAATAACATAATGGTGAAGAGTAAGAAAATTGATCAATTTTTCAAGACAAAAGCTAGTGACAAAGAGGAAAGTAACATAGTTTCTACATTTTTACCTCATGAAAAGAATTATGCTGATAATGCTCCAAGATGTGAATGTGCGGAATAACCTTCTAAGATTTTAAAGGTTACTTTTGATAAATTTGATATTAATTCTTTGGTGGTACGTGACCCAAGTAAACACAGTCAAATATGGTAACATCTTGTAAATCAAAGAGATGAAGTTCGAAGAGCTTATTTAAAATGGGGTCTATACCAACCTAAACTTATAAGTTATCCTCTTACTGGAGATAAAAATCTAAGAAGATTTGTCTATAGTTAGTTTAGCATATTTCCTTCTTGGTTAAAGTACTCTCCTACTACAAATGCTGCTTATTGTTTATCTTGTTTTCTCTTTACTCTAAAATCATATGCTTTTACTATTACTGGATTTCAAAAAAAAGTTAATGATGGAAGAAAGTGTGCTTTTCTCAAACATATAAGAAAGTACTCTAACTCACCACATCATAAAGCAGTGAATGCTTGTAAAGACTTATTGAATTAGTCTAGGCACATAAGAAATATCATTAATGTGCAAAATTAAAATTATATTTTGACGAATTTACTACGTCTTAAGACATCTATTGATATAGTTCGTTGGTTAACATTTCAAGTTTGTGCTTTTAGAGGTCATGATGAAACTTTAAAATCAAAAAATCGGGGTAACTTTCTTGAGTTGATAAAGCTCTTAGCATCTACAATGATGAAGTTGCAAAAGTTGTGTTAGAAAATGCGCCATATAATTCCAAGTATACTTCACATACAATTCAAAAGGAAATATTGCATATCCTCTCAAGTAAAGCTCGTGATCATATTCAGGAAGAAATTGAGGATTCTAAGTTTTGCATAATTATTGGCTATTGTTTTGAGATTTGTTAATAAAAATGGTATTATATAAGAAAGATTTTTTGATCTTGTGCATATTAAAGACACTACAGCATTAAACCTTAAAAAAGATTTGTGTGCTATCTTTTTTGACATGGTCTTGATGTTTCTAATATCCGTGGTCAATGTTAGGATGGAGCTAGTAATATGAGAGGGGAATGAAATGGATTTCAAGCATTATTTCTCAAGAATTGTCCTTATGCATACTATGTGCATTGTTTTGCCCATGATTACAACTTGTATTGGTTGCTGCTTTTAGAGAAGTTATTCGAGTTCATCAATTTTTCTTACAATTTATTTTCATTGTTAATATTATGTGTTCATCTAGTAAACGACATGATGAGTTACAAACTGTTAAGTTAGATGAAATTGCAAACTTACTTGAGATTGGTGAACTTAAAACCGGTAAAGGGAAAAATCAAATTGGCACTTTAAAATGGGCTGCAAATATTTGTTAAGGCTTTCATTTTTTCTCAATTTGCAGTATGATAAATATGTTTGCTGCAACTTGTTCTATTCTTTAGAAGATTATTGTTGATGGATTAACTTATTCTCATAGAGGGGATGCTAATGCTGCCTATAATATTTTGATATCATTTGAGTTTATATTTATTCTACATTTGATCATGGGAAAAACAAATATTATACGTCAAGCTTTGCAGGACCAATTGTCACAACGTGACGGATGGGAAAAATACCACCGTCGTGACCCTAATGGTGATAAAAGGGAAAATACAGAGATAAATATTGGAGTCACCACCAATTAATTATAAGGATAATTGGGATCCTTTTTAAGTCCAAAAACTGGCATTTGAAAACCAGAGGATAGGTTCGAGAGTCTAATTACGTGTGGGGAAGGTGTTAGGCACCCCACAACGTCCATCCCTAAGGA
>JASKGM010000009.1:3317506-3339083 GCA_034509205.1 Ceratonia siliqua
ACAGTGGATAAAATGCTAACAGATAGTGGATTTTAAGTTAAGAAATGAGTTATTTTCTTGAAAACTTCACTGGTAGCGCATGTAATTGATTTAGTTAATGCAAAAAAAATTTTGTTTACGGTTAAAACCGCGGTTAAAACCAAACCGCACCGCAAATAAGCGGTACGGTGCGGTGCGGTTTTAATGCTCAAATTTCAAAAAACCGCACCGCACCGCACCGCATTTCTTTATGCGGTGCGGTTTGTGGTTTTGTGAAAAACCGCACCGCCCGCACCGCGTACACCCCTATGTAGGAATGGATTTATTATAGGATAGGTGGTGCAACAAAGGATAGACAATCATATTTGCTTTAAGGGGGTTTAATGAGGAAGGAAGCTTTACATCAAATTCATCAAGGTAGTTGGGCTTCCTTCAAGCTTGTGATGTCTGTTGGATCTGCTCAAGCATGATCACATTGTCTTTCTGGGGAGAGTGTGTAACATTATCTTTAAGCTAAAGTGACTCAACATTAGCAAGCTCTAGAGGCTCGTGTATGATGGGCTCGTGAGGGATGGTTTTATTTCTGCTCTCCATGACTTCAAGGAGTTTTGGCTCATGTTCTTGCTCACTAGTGTCCAGTTCTACTCTATCTGCCTCTGCATTAGACTCCCAACATCAATTGGACTAGCTTCATTGACATTCTAGACAAGCTAGCATTTGGGCCCTTAACCTAACTTTTGACATGGCCCATCTGCACTAGTAGAGGTCCATCAGGGACTATCGTGGACAACAGTATATCTAGGCCCATGATTCAACAAATCAAACTCTTGCTCATGACAAGCATCACCTTTAGCATGTTGATCCAAGAGCTCATTTCCCTAGACCTGCGAATTTTATTGCCTACATGGGCAAGTTTCCTCAAAGAAGGTCACTTCTCTATATATATAAAATGTATGTTTCATAGTGTCATAAATACGGTATCCCTCCTAAGAATTTGTGTATCTTAGAAAAATACATGGTCTTCCTCTCTCACTAAATTTTTCCTTTCCTATGCTGTTATCATGTGCGTAAGCTAAACACCCAGACACTCTTTAAGTTATCATAAGTGGGTTTGACTCCCATTAGAACCTCATATGGTGTCTTGCCTTTCACAGCCTCAAAAGGTAATATGTTGATCAAGTATACAGTTATGGAGATGCATTCTCCCCAAACTTAATTGGTAGTGTCACTTGGAATCTCAATGTACGTGCCATTTCCAGAATGTGTCAAGGTTTTCTTTCAACAACTCCATTTTGTTGGGCGTGTAAGCATAGAATGTCTACAACAATATTCCTTATTTTCCATAGTACTCGAGCATCTAACCAAACTGAAATTCAGCACCATTATCTGTTTGAATCTGTTTAATTTTCTTCCCAAATTAAGTCTTAATCTTCTTGCAAAGAGTATGTAAATAACAGGCAATCTCATATTTATGACTCATGAAATAAACCCGAGCTTCCCTGTTATAATCATCAATAATAGAGAGAAAATAATGAGCCCCTATAGATGATGGTGTTTTGTAAGGTCTCCAAATATCACAGTTAATTAGATCAAAAACAAAAACAAATTTTATATGGCTAACAACAAAAGGCAGGATAGTCTGCTTAGCTTTTATATAGGGTTCACAATGAGAATCAATACCATCATAACAATGCTAGACATAAGTGTTGGATCTAGTGATTTCCCCTGCTGTACAAGCATGTGTTTTAATTTTTTTTAAAACATTACAACCTTGTAAAACTGGCATAAACAAAACACCAAAGCAAAATTGCCTCACGGCTAGGTAGAGGAAGGAGTGGAGAATTTAAATTCAGTAAGATAAGCGGCTTGCAGTAATTTTTCAGCAGGTATTGGCTGATCCTAAGAGTCAAACCAATTATTCTGTTTGTAAGGGTCAATTGTTCTTTAAAGGTAAATTGGTTATCCCTCTTTTTTCTCCTAGAATTACATAGTTACTTAGCGAGTTTCATTCAACTCCTATTGGGGTCATTATGGATTTTATAAAACTTATAAGAGGATAGCTACTTGGGTTCATTGGGAAGGCATAAAGAAGGACATTCAAAAATATATGGCCACCTGTCCAACTTGCCAAATTAATAAATATCAAGCTATTACTCCTGCTAGATTACTTCAACCATTGTCCGTGCCATCTCAAGTTTGGGAAGATATTAGTATGGATTTTTTCACGGGACTACCTAAATCTGGAGGTAAAGATGTAATTTTGGTGGTTGTTGATTGCCTTTCTAAGTATGCACATTTCATTTTATTGTCTCATCCATTTACTACTAGAGAAGTTGCCCTTGTTTTTGTCAAGGAGATTGTTAGATTACATGGTTTTCTCGGTCTATTGTGTCTGATAGAGATCGGGTTTTCATTAGTCATTTTTGGCAACATCTGTTCAAGTTTAGCAGGCACTAATCTTATTTTGAGTTGTGTTTACCATCCTGAATCTGATGGTCAGATAGAAGTTGTAAACATATGTGTGCAAACATATTTACAGTGCTTCATTAGTGATCATCCCAAATAGTGGGCTAAACGGCTTCATTAGGTTGAGTTTTGGTACAATGCCACTTTTCAACAAACCGCTGGTATGATGCCTTTCCAGGCGGTTTATGGCAGAGATCCTCCTATTCTTCTTAAGTTCACTGATGACCTTACTAGTGTAGATGCAGTGGGTACTCATATTGTAAACACCTGATTTAGTCCAAGTATTTTTTTAAAAAAAAGAGATAAATACAAAAAATTAAGAAAAAAATATATATATATATATAGAAGAAATTAATCTAGCCCATTTCTTCTTTTTGGCAATCCAATCATGTTTGGTTTTCTTTTGGCCTAATGTTTTATTCCTTCAGCCAAGTCCACTAGATCCAAGCCCAATCACATTAGCCTAATGGTTCACAACCAATATCATTTAACCCAGTCCAACCCTTTTCTCATGGCCCAACCCAGTTACATAAAAACCAAACCCTAAAATCCCTTTCCTCATTTCGGCATACCTTCCAGCCGTCACCCTCATTCTGTTGTCTCTTTCCTCTTGAAGTCCCTCATATGTCTCACATAGGCATCACCCACTCTGCACACCCATCCCTTGGCACCTAACCTCTACAACCCCATCTCTCCATGCCAACCTCTACAACCCCCATCCCTTGACTACTTACTCTCTGAACTTCCTCTCCACTTCACGCCACCATGAGGTACACAACAGCAAGAGGTGGAGTGGCTCAGCTATAAATAAAGAGAATCAAGAGAAAAGAGGGCCATTGAAGACAAGAGACGAAAGGAAGCACAAAACAGGGAAACATCACGAAATAGAGATAAAGGAGAAAACAAACGAAAAAAAGGCAATCAAAAGAACAGAAAATGACCGAGCAGAGAAAGGCACACATTAAGAAAGGGAGAAAGAAGACTGATCTGCAAGAGAAACGAAGAAATGAGACCAAGAATTAGCAAAAAAACAAGAAATTTGAAACAAAACATACCAAGAGTTTGCTAAGATTTTAGACTTTTAAAGGGTTTTGCTTGATTCAAAACTCAATTGGAGGTAAGTTCTCTTTTTTTCACTTGCTGTCTATATGCCTATTTGTCCTCTGATTTCTTGTTGGGGTTGTGAGTGGTAAAAGGATGCAGCTAAGTATTAAGTACTAACCTTGGTTTTTGGGGCTGGCCTTGATTTAAAGTAGTCTCTAATTTGTACCTAAACATTACTCCATCTGGTAATTATATTCTGGGTATTGCTTGATTTAAAACTCAGTGCTGACATTGTGCTTCGAATTTGACTGTCTCCTTCCTTTTTGGTTGTGTTAATCTAGTTATATTCTTGGATTATGTCTCACAATTTTCTCAGGTTATCACGGGGTTCATATTCTATTTGCTCTTTACTTTGAGCATGACATGTGTTATTCAATATACATACCTTCCTTCATGTGAAAATCTGAGTAGTATTGTTCTTTTTATATCTAATGGTTTCTCATTAGAAATATGGAGGATGCCTCTGCATATTTAGATATATGATTATTTGAAATAGAAAAGCACTCCTCCATGTCTGAATGTTTTTCTATCAGAAAATTGGGAAATATTACTGTATATTTGGAATAGGATGTCATTTTGTGTTGTTGCATTTGGAAATTCCAAAACCCCCAGTTTGTTCCAAGGTTATCTTATTTTCGTGTCCTTCCAATCCCTTCTTTGGCATTTACTTTAAGTCTGCGGTGCTATGTTATGGCATTTAGACTATTGGGAATATTCTTCCCCATTCTATGTTTTATTTGTGATTTTCTTTTAGAAAGAGGAAATCTAAAGTCTTTTTTTTTAAATCAGAGAATTTGTATGATTTTCTTCCTCTTTGGATTTTGATGGTCAACTTGAAGCACAAAACACCCCAAGTTCCTGGGCTTATCCTCACATCCTTCTTGTCTCTATTTTTTGCATGTTTATGTGTTATTTGTTTTTCTTAATTTTGAACTTTTATTTTCTCTTTTACTGTTATATTTTGTTCTTGATCCCCCTGACTTTGAGCTCACTTGTGTTTACACGCTTGCTTACTGTTTATGTATGATTTCATTCTTTGGCATAAGCATTATGTTTTATTGTAGGTAGTTATTACATCGGCTTTGTTTGCTACTATTTTTTTTTTTACTACATTGTGTTTTGGGGTTTATAAGGTAGCATTTTGTCATTAAAATCTTTTATTTTCAGTCTTTTATTTGTAATATAGTGTTTCACTTTGTTTTGATTCTCTTATTACATATAGGGCCTTTTTCTTTTCTCTCCATTATCTTGTTAGGAGGGTTATAGGTTGTTGTCTCTTTTTCTTTTTATATATGTCTTGTTTCATTTTATTTATTTATTTTAACTTCTCACTTTCACTTTAAAAATAATCAAGATAAGTAAGAGGATTTTAATTGATAAACACATGGTTTGAATCTCTAGACATAATTTTGTTAAATCTAGCAGAAATTCATAATTTGGGCTAGATTGATCAAGTTGGGCTCCAATGGCCCATGTGACATACCCATCAAATAAAATTTAATTCCATTTGGGTTGGGTTCCAAGGACCCAAATAACTACACCCTTGTCAAAAGACTACAAAGAATTAATTTCCAAAATGTTAAGGGAATAGTTGAATCTTCATATTATAATCCAATTGTCACTCTTGAAAGTAATATGTGGCCCAAAATCCAAATAACCTATTTGAAAATGACAAAAACCCATGTTGGGCTCCAAAGGCCCAATATCCAAAAAAGGGACCAATTAAAGTATTATCTTTCAAAAATGATTTCGATGGCCCAAGTTAATAGAAGGCTTAAGTTTATTGGGTTCCAAAGGCTCGAAAGCATTCTTTTAGAATAAACAAAAAAGGCCCACAATGAGGCTTCAAGGGACTAATATCCCTTTTTGGAATCTCGTTCTAATATTTCTCAAATTTTATTTTGACTCTAATACTTTCATAAATCTTATTTTAGCCTCACTATTCCATAAATCTCATTTAAGCTCCACTAATTTCATAAATCTCATTTTGGCCCTACTACTTCCATAAATCTCATTTCGGCCCCACTACTTTCATAAATCTCATTTCGGCGTCACTACTTTTGTAAATTTTTCTTGCCCCAATGACCCATTATTCAAAGGGATTTCAGTAGAAGTTTATCTTCTCCAAAGTTTTAACCTCCATAGGCATTCTGTAGAGTTACATACTCTCCAATGTCCTAATTCTCGCAAGCATTAAGTGGAGAGCTTATTTCCCCAAAGTCATAATTTCCATGGACCTTCAGTGGAAGTTTATCTTCCCCAAAATCATAATTTTCATAAGCTTTCAGTGGAAGTATCACTTCCCTAAAGTCTTGACTTTCACGGGCATTTAGTAAAGGTATATTCTCCCCAATGTCCTAATTCACTATCCAAGCTTTAAGTGGAATTTCATATTTTCCCTAATGTCCTAACATCTACCATAATCAATTTAACAAAATTCTGAACTACGTTCACTTAATCTCTTTTGGGGTACGTAGGAACTTACTTGGTAAGGCATGTCTAGGTCATTTCTTCTTTCTTTATCTTTTATCACCACATTAATAAAAATGAGTAATTAAAATACATAGAATTTTAAGTACAAACAATTTAGAGTAACCATCCTTAGGGATGGACGTTGTGAGGTGCCTAACACCTTCCCCACACGTAATTAGACTCTCAAACCCTTCCTCTAGTTCCAATGGCTAGTTTTCCTTTATTTTTTGAGGATCTCAATTATCCTTCTAATTAATTGGTAGCGACTCCATTTTTCTCTGCATTTTTCCTTAAGCGCCCAAAGTCATAAAATGATGGCTGTTCACCAACTGTCATGTTGTGACACATATTCAGGAATGAAATCTTATTCTTGCCGAATTGAAGAATGATTTGTTGTACGCTCAAGTTTATATGAAGCAACGGGCTGATAAAAAGCGAAGGGATGTGACTTTTAATGATGGTGAATTAGTGTATGTTAAACTTCACCCTTCCAAACTACGTACTTTAGCTACAAAGATTAGTGAGCAGCTTAGCCCACACTTCTATGGCCTTTATAAGATTTAAGCTAAAATGGGGAAATTGTTTAAAAACTTGAAATTCACCCTACAGCATGCATTCATCATGTGTTTCATGTTTCCCAATTAAAGACAGTGCTTCATGCTGCCCTTCCTACTTCTCACATCCCTCCTTAATTTCTTAAGCAAAGAGAAAGAATTGCAGGTGGTTTCAATTGCTGTTTTGGGAGTTCAACGTTTGCTTAATGGAGCTCAAGAAGTTTTGATTCAGTGGCATGACTGGCCGGACTGTGATAATACCTGGGAATCAGCCACTGATATTGCTGTTCATTTTCCTGATTTTCACCTTGAGGACAAGGTGAATCTTGCAGGGGGTAATGATAGGACTCGTGTGATCACAAAGGTGTATGAGAGGAAAAAGAATAGGAAGAGAGGGCAAAATAGTCTTTAAGGGCAATTTTATATTTCAAATGAGGAGTTAGACAGCGGTTAGGAGGAGCTACAAGGAGTTAAGTATTGGAAGTGTGAGTGGGGAATGAGGGGGGGAGATTCTGAACAGGGAATTAGGAGTGGCTAGCATACTTAATGCTAGAGGTTTATTTGTCTTATGTACTGTTATGATAATATACTATCTGTAACTATGAGTTGTGAGCGTATTATCCATAATCTATGTGGTTAAGTGTATAATATTTGAGACTGTTGTAAGACTTCATATCAATAATACTAGTATGTCTTATATCTATTAAGTGGTTGGTGATCTGGTTCTTATCATAAACAAAAATCAAGTTTTAAGTCTTACATTATCAAGAAAAATTGCAAAACTTTTATAATCTTTAAGTCTCTCTCAAAAATCGAAAAAATTTGTTAAATTAAGGTCTACATGATCAACTTAACTCTAAAGTAGCCAAGTTAGAATATTTGTTGCCCCATGTCAGAGTTCTTGGAAATCCTAACTTCAACAATTTAAGAATTTGGGGAAGGATGATGACGGGAGATTTTTTGAGATTTTTTTTTTTTGTTAAATTTATCTGACTTGGGGCAACAAATTTCTCACTTAACCACTAAAGAGTTTATAAGTTGGCCACATAGACTCCAACTCATCAATATCCACCAATTTTCCAGACAAAGTTAGGGATTAGGAGGACTTTGGATTTTTTTTTCTTAAATAATGTAGAACGTATTTGATAGAAACAAAGTATTTGGAACGAAATTAAAATTTACTATAAATTTAAGAGACAAAAATTTTACTTTAGTCTCTTATGCAAACTCAATAGTTTAAATCCCACAAGATATCCAAATAATTTTGTGCATTTTGTTTGACCCTGCTTTTCTCATGTGCACATCAAGAATACGGATGGCAATGAGATATGGTGGGGTAGGTAACGACTCTCCATCCTCATTACGATTAGGATTCGATCTTGTTGGCACCAATATAATTGATTTTGTTGGAATTATTAGTGTCGTCCATTCATTTTGGATGGTCAGGATAGAACAATTATTGTAGCAAGAAAAAAAATGAGGAGATCATGTTAACCATCCAAAGTGAATGGATGGCGTAAATGATCTTAACTGAACCGATCATGTTGGGTGTCAACATGACCAAATCTTGATCCATCCTCATTAGTATCATGCCTCGCTATCCCCATCCCTATTCCCCATTGAAGGAATAAGTTTTTCCCAATCCCATTACTTGCAGGGATATAGGGACCTCTAGGGACTCAAAACTGTATAAAATTATATAAAAATTAAGTAAAATTTTAACAAGTCAAAATAATATATCATTTATAATATAATATCTAAACATATCAAAGTTTATTGGTATAAATTATAGAAGTATAAAACTATAAATCATAATGTACACATATATTTATTGAACTAATTGAATAAATAAAAGGTATTATAATAGTTTTAATATAGTGGGATCTCCACAGGAATACCCGTCCCCATCTCCAAATTCTAGTGGGGAGAAATTTTTCCCACCTCCGACCCTACGAGGGAGAAATTCCTTCATCCTTACCCACATACAGAACAATCCCCGTTGAAATTCCCACGAACAGAAAAAAAAATTCGCATCCCTAATCAGGAACCAGATTTTTCTTTTCTCACTACAACATTTTTGGATTTAGACAACAGCTCCTTGTAACGGCCTACAAACGGTTCATAAAGCCAGATATGCAACAATTTTTTCTGTGGCATTTACTCCTGTAGTTTATGAATTTGTTATTTCCTCAGTTGTTACAAATTCCTGTATATCACTTCTCTTTTTCTTCATTCAGAAATGACTACTACATATATTACATTTGGCAAAATACAGTTAATATATTAAAATGTTGTTAATAATTATGTAGTACTACATCTTCATTGATATAATTATTGAAAATTAATTATAAAAAAAGTCAATAATTTACCAAAGTTGATAATGAGATACCTGCAATTGGTGAAACATCATATGGCATATGCATTTAAATTGGATGCCAACGTTGTAATTCTATATCTATGTATCATACGCAAAAACCTATACCATCAAAACTCTTAAAAGAGTTTGATGAAAATCAGAGTGTATCAAATATTTGTTCATTATTATCTTGTCATAAACTTCTACATATTCATATTCATCTCACGGCTTTCTTCATTAAAAAATGTAAAGGCAATGGGTAGCTCAAGTTGTAGGTTTATGAAGCTTACTGGAAGTTGAGATTTGAGAATTATAATAAATCCTGGATGATCGTGGGAATGTTAATTAGCAATCAGGCTTTCTTGGGCTAGGCAAGCCGATTGGTTTGCTTAGATCATTTACTTGTAATCATGCCCAATGCTTACATGCGACTCAAAATATTACCAAAGGGTGACATTATTTTGGATCGCACAATCCAACTACAAATCTACACGTAAAAAGTGCGAATTGGATTGCTTTCGCTTAAAATTTGAACTTTTGAGGAATCCATAAGGAACATGAGAAGTCTTACCGCGAGATTCTTGAAAAAACTTAGAGGGGGCATGACTTTTTTTCAATGAGAAAGAAAATGTTAAAAGTTTGTACGTCACAAATAACAAGTAATCAATCACTAAAACTTGTTTTAGGGTTTGAGAAAGTCAACCTTCTCTGCCAGTAAATCCCCAAGTAACTCCTATCCTATCATTGATTGAAATATTATGAGGTAAAGTATATCACATTGTAGGACTCAGCTGAGAAGGGATTCCAAATGCCAAAACGTATATGATGGAGAAATAGATTAATTCCAACGGTTCACAATACATTCAAAAATTCGTGCTTCAGGGTAAATTTTGGCAGGTCGCATAATTGACTGCCTCTATTATTTTCAACCCAGTCACGTTAACCAGGACTCTTCTGATGAATACAAGAACGATGATATTTAGCAAGGGAAAAAAAATCAAAAAATATTAATCCAAACTGTTGCAAGATCACTATAGATTATAAACAAAACACAAACCTTTACACAACGTCACCATCCCTTCTGTTGGCTTGCATGATTTTCTGAAATTCCTCCCTTCAAATTTAACATGTATCCAAGAATCAGGCATAGAAAGGCTGTTACAAAAAATATACAATCTCATCTGTGATTCATCACTCTGATCTATTACAGCGTGGTGGAAGCAAGCTATTCCAATAAATCCAGAAGGGGTGGCTTCTCAGAAAGTGTCTTAGTATGAGACCTGGTGCTTGAAGCAGGCCCCCTTCCTCTTCCTCTACCGCTACCCACTGCAGTTGAAGGGGGCGGTGCAAGTTTAGGTGCAATCAGTTCATTCTTGTCAGAAGCAAAGATGGATACAAGATCTGTTGACTTATTGTCAGTAGGTGCAATATTAGATGCTGGTAATCCCTGATTCATCGTTAGGAACCCAAGAGAATTCAGACCACCATTCAGACTACCTGTGGTCGAACCAGCATTCCCTAAGTTCAAACTGACAGACTCCGCAGAACTTTGGGAATTAAAAGACCAATTGTTGTTGGTTTGATAATTCATACCATTTGAAATTTTTGACATTGAATTAGGAGCATTTTTGTTTAGTGGCGGTCCTAAAGTACCATTGTTGGAAATTCCAGATCCACTTGATAAGCCACTAGAACGTGGGGGCCAATTGGCAAAAGGATCAATATCTTCAAAACTAGACGTAGATGAGGTTCCTGGTGCCTTCATTTGGCTTTCAGTAACACCAAATTGTGAGGTAACAGCAGAAGATCCACGGGGAGGCCACTCAACATCCACCGAGGGGCATGACATTGCTATCTGCTGATTAGATACAGCAGATGAGGACAAATGTTGTGATGTCTTTTGAACTACTGGGTTGCCTGGCACAGATTGATTGGATTTGTCAACAGAACCCTGTAAAGAAGTAGTGATTCCCTTTGTTGTGGGACCCCAATCTTCATCCCAAGAGGAGCTGCTTTTTATTGATGCAACAGTGCCACTTGTTTTGCTCAAGGCTTCAGTTTGAAGCCCATTAACCGAAGGCGATGGTTTGACCTCTGGGATTCCAGAATCAGTCACAACCACTCCTCGCTTCTCTTCTATCTTCCTGTATGAAAAACACGTCATTAGAACAGAGATTCAAACAAAAGCTTACTTCTCAGCTATGAAGCACAGGCACGGTCAAAGTCAAGCCATACCCATACCAGGTACGGATATGGGGAAGGTCTAGGTATGGTGAAATATGTATTGGGTACATATCTGTTCTTTTTTCTTTTTCTTTTTTCTTTTTTGTTGGAGTGCTTAACTTGGGTTAACTTTCTGGCCGAAAAAATAGATGGGGTAATCTTGATGTAGTTGGGAGGGCGTGGCATATTAACAGCCACACTCAGCCACAACCAACTAAATAATTTTTTAATCTCTTTCATGTTCAAAGAAAAATGTTACCTTTAACTATTATATATAATTTTTTGGTTCAATAATTAAATTTATTTTATCATATATTTATTGAACTATAAATTTCTTATTTAACAGTAGGTAAAATTATTATATATTATCTACTTATTATTATTTTTATAATATATTTTGCCGTTCATGTACCTTGTGTTTTTAAAAACATTCCATAGACCGTATATGTACCCGTGCGACAGTTTCTGTTCAAAAACATTCCCAAACAAGGAAAGAGACAAACAGACAGACGGTGTAGAAAAAAAAAACAATAACCTGAGCATATCCTTGACAAAGAGCATATATTTGGCGAACTGCTGCACGTTCAGTTGTTGAGCAGTCAGGAGTGGCATAACCAATGGAAGAACATGCTCGGCAACAAACTCTACTCCATACTGAACAAGAGAGAAATCCAACAAAACTAAGCATATATCTTTGAATGCAGCTATCGATAAATTAAAAACTACTGCAATTCATATATCAGGCCCTTCATGGAAATTAGGTCAAATTGCAAATAACCTCCAACTTTTGACTCTTTGGCAAATAACCCCTTGTAGTTTTAATTATGGCAATTAACAGCTTCAAATTTGAGTATGTGGCAAACAGCCTCTTCTATTTAAAATATCACAATTTAAGAATGCAAATCATAAATTGGAAAAAAAAAAAATACTTGGGAATACACTTGTTAAATCAAGTTTACCAAATTTCAATTCAATGGATCCATTTTCTTTGTTATCTTTAATTCTTAGTGAATGGAATGGGTTATTTACCACATTGCAAGTTCAAGCGGGTAATTAGCCAAAATTAAAACCATGGGTCCATTTGCCAAATGATCAAAGTTGAGGGGTTATTTGCATTTTAGCGTTGAAACTATACCTGCTTAAAAATAGAGTTTGCAACCCCGAGGGTACACATCAGGGTAGGAGGAGAACGGTCAACGGCAGTACAACGCTGAATAGTTTGCAAAATTTCCAGGACAGAAGGTTTATCAAGCCAGTTAATGAAGCCTCCTAGGCACAGCAAAGCATTGACTCTAACCTGTCAAACCAAAGAAATACTTACAGATTACAGGTCTGCATATAAGGTGAAACAACCAGGAGACACAAACCGATAATGGCAGCTGTGGCTAGTGGGGGACGACACACAGGCCCATTGACTGGGGGGAGGGGGGAGCATTTCGTGAGGTATAGAAAATCAACTGGAAAAAGATTATAGAGGAACTTAAAAGGAAAATGAGGATTCAGGTGTAATACTTGAAAAATGAATCAAGTAAGATTTGGTTCTTGTTATAATTTCAGCAATGAATATGAATTTATTAGGGACATGAAAGAATTTTAAATAAAAAAAGTACATTCTGAGAGACTAAATAAAGAAACATCAAGATAAAAATAATAATAACAATAAATACATATCCAAAGATCACCTTAGCATAAAACAGTAATGGACATTAACAACATAACAGAGAAAACCAAAAACCATAGTCCTGTGAGCCAAGAAATGGAGCCAAAGAGGATTGATGCAACATCCATTATGATTACTGATGCAGAACCAATCCCCAGGTTTAAGCATTGTACTTTTCATTTCCCAAAAGAAGTTCAGGAATATATAAAAAATGAATAAATCAAAAAAGAATCAAATTGTCCATTTACATGGGTCACTTGAATAATTAAAAAAAAAACTTAAAATAAAGCAAAAAAGAATCCAATTTTCCATTTACATGGGTCATTTGAACAATATAGGTTGTTACCATATATGAAGTATGAACCAATAAAGTAGCAGACATGATTAAGATGGTAATAAGTATTTGGATAAGACTTTATACATGGCATAGATTCAATTCTTAAGAGAAAATACATTCCATGATAGAACAAGGTGAATGCCAGTTTTACTTCCATTATTTTGGATTTTGGCCAGTTTCAATTCCAAGGAGAAAGTACACATTAAATATAGCACCACGTTCTGTCTCAACATTTGAAATGTGATAATCAAGTCAAACCTGGTTAAGAGTGCACACCACTCAGGAAGATTCAGTATCAGAATAGGATGAAGAATTACATAAAAGAAAGCACGTTGGAATAAACCTCATAGTAAAAATAATAATTACTTATAACCTTACAGACCAGAATAATCTTGGATTTAACCTAAGCAGACAACTTTAATAGGTGATCAAGCAAAAGGGGACAAATCATGCATTCTCAAACATTTGGTGTTATTATATATTAATCCATAAGTTCTGGCACAACAGTACTCCTGTATTCACATGCACATCTGCCTTTTCGTCAATCCACTTTCTTTTTGTAGTATTTTATTCATATTAAATAATAGCTATATGTTTATAATTTAAAATTTATTGAAGATAATTTAAAAAATAACAACCAAACGATAATGGTATGAGCTGTTGTGAAATGCTTGAGAGTCATATCACTTAACTAAATAACTTCAATAGTTCCTATTACTTTGAGAGTCAGAGACGCGAAGAACACCAACTCAGCCTGAGGCATATATATTAGCATCATAATTAAAGGGTAAAATTCCAAAGAAAACAATAGTACATACCGCAGCAATTGTTGTTTTAAGCGCTAGGCCATGAACACGGGGCAAAACTACTTGTTTGACTATCTGAATGGATGAAAACATAATAAAGGTTACTTCTTTGATCCTGAATCATTTGAATTAAAATAACCAAACAAGAGCATTGGCTATCTTCAGAAACTAATATTTATCTACACATACATGGTCGATCTCACAATTAATAGCTCAGATAACCTCAGATATTGTTGAGAACATATAAGAACTAAAAATTTCATGCACTAAGGTTCATTCAATTGATAGCACATATTCTGGCATTGAAAAGAATAAATACAGTTCATGTTTATTAAGATATCAAGCTTGTATGTAAGAAACCAAACCTCAATAATTTGCTTGAAGCGACTAAATGTACAACAATGGGAAGCATAAGCATTCATCCGATATTTTAATAGTCAAACATCCATGTTACCAGTCTGACTATTTGGTGCTCACATATTTTACAGGTATACATTCACAGGGGACCAGCACTTCAGGCATGCTAGTGACTAAATATTACAAACAAGACTAAAACTAAGCCTTTTCTCGTGGAATAGACTTTTGGAGTATTTGTGTTTGGTCAAGCTGGGGTATGCCTACAAAGCTTGGAACAACTTTAATGAGTTTCAGAACTTTTGGCTGGATTATCGAGTTTGGAAGGAAAAGTTGTATGGCTGTATGCTATTTATATTGTTCTTTGGTGTATCCGGCTGAGACAAATGCTTGGATTAAATACTTATCCCTAGCTACAAATCACATACATTGACATGACACATTGACATGTCAAACTTAAAAAAACATAGGACACAACACAGCATATATATATATATATATATATATATATATATATATATATATGTTAGAGAGCTTGACAGCTAGATTAAGAGATATGTGTGTACATATAACCCTAGTGGGATGGGCATGCAATATATAAAAGCTGTACTTGACCTAGTTTCAAAATTATAAATAGATACATAGGGAGCCTGACAAATTAAGTTAGTGATCCCATTCATATCTCTCTTCTCTGATTTCTCCTTTTTCTTTCTGTTTCACTTACGACATTGTTACACGGTATCAGAACCATAGGGTTCTGATTTTGCATTAGGGTTCTTCTTCTGAGGGTTTTAAAAAAATAGAGGCTAGGGTTCTGGTCCTCTTTCCAGCCGGGATACATGGAGGTGCGTGCGCGAAGGTCACACAAGACAGATGGGGAGGTGTTTTTCAATCAGATATGGTTGGAACCTAGTAGAACCCAAGGGAAAAAAGGGACATTCAGATAAAGAATAGGTTACTAGAGGGATTTCCTACATGTACAAGGGGCACAGGATCCGGGGGAGGAGGAAAAAGAAAGAGTGGATAGGGAGAGAGAGGAGGGAAGCTGCTGGATAAAAGGGAGAGTGGGGGAAAGGTTAGAGGCAGGCAAAAAAATGTATTGAGCATTTGGGGAGTGTCTAGCCACTTGAAGAGTTAGACTATCTTTGTGTTGTTCTTGTGTTATTCTCTGTTCAATGTGTAGGGCTTATCCCATTTCTTGTATTTGGTAGCTGTTTCCTTTTATATTTTATGTTGTTCATTGTATTTCGCTGCTGTTTGGATACATATATATCAAAAGTTCAGTGTTTCCTTCATAGTTCTGTCTCTATATCACTTGGTTCCCATCAGAACCCCAATCTGGTATCTAGAGCTTTGAGGCTTGAAGGAAGAGGTGGTCTGGTCTGGGCCAGAACCAAAGAGGTGCAATTTGGGCTAGGGAGTTTCAATTTGGTGTGGATGATAAGAGAATGATGCAATTCGGGGCTTTTTGGTGTGTTTTCCGGTATGTTTCTACATTTCTGGACTTGTTCTTTTAAGATTATTACTGTTTTGCATGTTTTAGGGCACAAGGGTTGGCTGTTCTGGTTGGGTGAAGTGTTGGAGGTGTTTTCTAGTTGAAGGAGAAGGGTTTCAAAGTGTATAGTGTTGTAATATGGCTGAAAACTCTAGTGAAGTGTCAGAACCTCATCTAACACTGCCATTGGTGAGAAAAAAGTGATGACAACTGAGATTTTGTCGAACATGAAGATTACTGATCGAAAGTTAATTGGGCAAAAGAAATATCTTCGAAGGAAGAGAACCATCCGACGTTACTTGTCTAGTATTGACAAGGGCGATCACTTGACTGATATTTCACCACCAAATACTGATAAGGTAGCAAGAAAGAAATGAGGGATGGAGGACAACAAACTATCAAATTCAAAATACTCTAGATTCTACCTTAGACGATGCCACTCGGCATTTTGACACTGTGAAGGAATTGTGGGACCATCTGGAGTTCTTATATAGGAGTAAGCAAGATCTCTCTTACATCCATGAATTGCTAATGCAAATTTATCGGGCTACCCGGAGAGGTCGTACCTTGTTTGATTACTATATGGAAGTGAAGAGGGCATTTGAGGATATGCGGGTCATGTTTCCAATCACTACATATATTAAGAAAATGGAAGAGCAGCAAGAACAAATAATGGTTCAATATTTTCTTGCAGGTATGGGTTCTGAGTACGATATTGCTCGTATGCAGTTGCTTATAGGAAGGGCGCTTCCATCTCTCAATTATGTGTATACTAGACTACTTTGAGTGTCTAGGGATGCTGATAAAAGTGTTCCTCCAAAGTCCAGTGAGACAGTTGCTCTAGTCAGTAAAGGTGGTGACAAAGGTCGAGGTGGTGACAAAGGTCGAGGTGCTGGCAGAGCTAGTAGTTCTCGTGGAGGACTAGGCGGACGAGATGATTGTGGAGAGATCGAGCATATAAAGAGATATTGTTTGAAGTTAAATGGCAAGCCAGTGGAGTCCCAAGGGCAATCACAAGGACAAAGGTTTGCTAATGTTGTTGCCAAAGATGGAATATTGCCTACTCCTAGATCGATAGATTAGGAGATTAAAATAGTGCACGAGTTCAAATGAATTTTCTTGCTACAACCAGTTTCAGGACTCACAAGGTATATGCTCCTCATCCACTGCTAATCTTGTTTAGTCATGTAACCTAACTGCTTGTTTTACCTCTTCTTCTCGTAGTTGGGTCATTGAATTAGGTACAATCGACCATATGGTTGGAAATATAGGTATCCTATCTTCTTTTCAATCAACTTCTGATATGCCCAATGTTACCCTCGCTAATGGATCATCTATCCCTGTCATTGGTAGTGGACATGCTTCTCCCACACCATCCCTTTCTTTAGAATCTGTTTTGTGCTTACCTCAGTTTCCCTTTAATTTGTTATCTGTTAGTAAAATTACCCGCGCTCGTTGTTATAGTGTTCACTTCTTTCCTAATTATTGTTAGTTTCAGGATCGTTCAGGATCTTGGGGCGAAGAAGATTATTGGTGAAGGTCGTGAGTCCAATGGATTGTATTTTTTGGAAGACATACATGCTTCTGTGCCCCAGTCGGTTGCTTGCTCCAGTAGTTTATCTTTGTTTCAGCTTCATTGTCGTTTGGGTCAACCTTCCTTGGCTGCCTTGAAGGAATTGTGTCCTAGTTTAAAGTTTATTTCTAATTTGAAATGTGAGTCGTGTCAGCTTGCCAAACATCATGGTCCCTTATCGTCCTAGAGTCAATAAACAGGTTGTGTCCCTCTTTGAGATTGTTCATTCTGATGTTTGGGGTCTATGTCCTATTACTTCTAAGTTTGGTTTTCGGTATTTTGTTACTTTTGTTGATGATTATTCTTGTGCTACTTGGCTTTATTTAATGAAAAATCGTTCTCAGTTTCTATATTTTGTGCCTTTTGCGCTTAAATTCGAACTCAATTTGATCTTACTATGCATGTCTTGCACAATGATAATACTAAATAATATTTTTCTACTGATTTCACTTCTTATATGACTACACATGGCATTATGCTTCAGTCGTCTTGTATTGTTACTCCCCAACAAAATGAGATAACTGAAAGAAAGAACAGGCACTTAATGGAAGTCACTAGAGCTCTTATGTTTCATATGAAAGTTTCTAAACACTTTTGGGCTAATGCAATTTCTACAGCTTGTTATCTGATTAATCGTATGCCATCCTTTACTTTTCAAGGAAAAATTCCACTTGCTATTCTCTTCCCCTTCAAGTTTCTCTTTCCTCTTCCTCCTAAAGTTTTTGACTGGACCTGCTTTGCTCACGATGTTCGCCCCTGGGTCTCAAAATTAGATCCCCATCCCATAAGTGTATTTTTCTTGGATATCCACTTCACCATAAGTTATTATTCCCCTGACTTGGGTAGATATCTGGTATATACAAATGTTACATTTTTTGATAATGTCCCTTTCATCTGTGACTCTACTCCACTCCTTCCACTGTAGATTCTAATGATTATTTCTTGGTTTACCAATTACATTCCACCACTGCCTCCTTTCCTTCTGCAGGTTCCTCTGACCATGTGTCAACCACCGTCCAACCTACTTCTATTGTTCCCTTTTCACATGTCTACACTCGTCGGCAAAAGCAAACGACTGTGGCACCCATTGATGCTTCTGACTCACCACCTACACCTACTACTTCCTCTCAGGAGCCTGGAGATCCACCATATAATCTTGATCTTCCCATTGCTCTTCGCAAAGGTAAATATGTGTATTTATCCTATTTCTTCCTATATTTCATACACTGGCATTTCTTCCTCTACTCAATCTTTTGTAGCTTCCTTAGATTCCTTTACTGTCCCCACTATAGACACTGAGGCATTAGCTCAAGATTGGTGGCCAGCAACTATGCTCCAGGAAACGAAGGCACTTCAACAGAATCAAACTTGGGATTTGTTTCCTCTTGCTGATGCTAAGAAGGCTATTAGATATAAATGGGTTTATACTGTGAATGTTAATCCTAATGGTTCTCTTGTTTGGTAGAAAGCCCATTTAGTTGCTAAGGGTTATGCCAAACTTATGGAGTTGACTATTCTGATACTTTTTCTTCAATTGCTAAGCTTGCTTTTGTTAAGCACTTTATCTCTCTTGCAGCAACCTCTCATTGGCCACTACATCAACTCGATGTTAAGAATGCCTTCTTGCATGACTATCTACAAAAGGATGTGTATATGGAGCAACCGCATGGCTTTGTTGCTTAGGTGGAGAATGGGAAAATGTGCCGACTCAAGAAATATTTATATGGCCTAAAGCAGTCTCCTCGTGCTTGGTGTGGAAGATTCAGTCAAGTGATTTTACAATTTGGGTTACAACAGAGCAAATTTGATCATTTAGCTTTCTATTGGCAATTCGATAAAGGATGCATTCTCTTAGTGGTGTATGTTGATGATATAGTGATTACAGACAATGATAAAGCAAATACTGGTAATATTTAGGTGTTCCTCTAAGCTCAGTTTCAAACAAATGATCTCGGTCCTTTGAAATACTTTTTGGATATTGAAGTTGCTCAAAGCAAGAAAGATATCTTCCTTTCACAGAGGAAGTACACCCTAGACTTACTTAAGGAGACAAGAATTATACGGGCTAAACCATGTGAAAGCCCGATGGTCCTTGAAATAAAGCTCACAGCAGAAGATGGGAATGCCTTTCAAGATGTTGAGAGATATCGGAAGTTAGTTGGGAAGCTCAATTATCTTATAGTGACCCGTCCAAAAATTGCATTTCTAGTTTAGTCAATTTATGTCCTCTATGAGGGCCACCCACTGGGAAGCAGATATGCATATGGGCATTGCTATGTGGAAGGTTTCTCTTATGCGGATTGGGCTAGTTCCCCAATAGACAGACGCTCAACATCCAGTTATTGTGTCTTTGTAGGAGATAATCTAGCCTCATGGAGTAAAAGGTAAACTGTGGTCGCTTAGTCAAGTGCCTAATCAGAATGTCAGTTTATGGCCCTAAGCAACTTGTGAAACGATGTGGGTGCAGCATCTACTTGATGAGATCAGTTTTAAAGGAACGAGTCCTATGAAACTCTGGTGTGATAATCAAGCAACTATCCATGTTGCATCTAATGGCTGATTATCATTTTGTTAGTGAAAAGATTCAACAAGGACTTCTCTTTACTGCACGTACAAGGACTAGAGAGCAACTAGCAAATATCTTTATTAAAGCTCTCCATGGTTACAGAATTGGGTACATTTGTCACAAGCTGGGCATATCTGATATATATGCTCCAACTTGAGGGAGAGTATTAGAGAGCTTGACGACTAGGTTAGGAGATGTGTGTATATCTAAGCCTAGTGGGCTAAGGTTGCAATATAGAACAGTTGTACTTGACATAGTTTCAAATTCATAAATAGACACATAGGGAGCCTAACAAATTAAGTTAGTGATCCCATTCATATCTCTCTTTTCTTCTTTCTATTTCACTGACTACATTGTTAATATATATATATATATATATATATATATATATATATATATTTGTAAGTCTGTAGATTTACAATATCTTGATATGTCTCTAACTCAAATATAAATATTTTTTTAATTCCCATTTAATGATCCCCTTCCGAAAAAAAAAAACACAATGGTCATTAGGAAACAACTCTTATAATCTCATCAAGATGGAGTTTCTAGTCTCTCATTCTATCATTTTTACCAAAAAAAAAATCTACTATATAGAAAAGATGTTAAAATATACCATTCAAATTATTTATTTTTACAACCAACAGAATTAGAAAAAAAACTCTTACAATCTCATCAAGATGGAGTTTCTACTCTCCCATCCTATCTTTTTTTTGGTTTTGTTTTCCTTTTGTCTGTTAGTTATGTGCAAGCCAAAAAAAAAAATCATTTAGACACATAAAGACACATGTTGTCAGTGTGTTGTGGCAGTGTTGGTGTCAACTCGTGTCGGACTCGCCAACACGCTTACAAATAAGTGTCTGTGCCTTATAGATCCCTAGACTTATTATGGGATAGGATTTGGTTTATGGCCTCTCTCTGGTGTATTGCAGATTGAAGAGCTCTATTTTCCATTGAGCTTTTTGGGTTGCTTCCTTCGTGTAAGGAGGATACATACTCTTCTTCCTTTGCATTCCCTTTTTCCATCTAATGATATTTCTTCTTATAACCAAAAAAGAAGAAAAAAAAAATAGTCACAAGTGAGCATTGAAAAAGAAAGAATAGAGGAGGAAAAAAAACTGAGAACAGTAAGAAAGTGTGAGAATAGGCTCAGGGCCAAGTGTTGATTACTTCTATTCAGCACCTCTATTTATACAAAAGATTTAGTAAGAATAATCAGAATATTCCATCCTTAATTCCAGCAATCAATGTCTCAATCTAGTCTTAATGACTGTAATCAGCATATTCCTTTATTATAGTCAATCAATCAAGACTTAATTACCTAAACAGCTCCTTTAGTTACAGGGCATTCACTTATGGTAAGTATTCTGAGATTAGTCAATCACCGATTCTCTCTCCCTAATTATCCTCCTAATACATTTATTGTAATTATTCAAGGATTTAACAGCGAGCATTTATATGGGGTAATGCATTCATCAAATAATTATTACATTATGATAATTTTTAAGCATGATTGCTATCTTCTTGGTCAATGCAATCAAACCCCAGGGAGAAGTGAAAACTTAGAAGGTGAGGGAATTTTCTTTCTATATTTTTCTCTCAATCAGAAAGAATTACAAGGATCTCTTTATA
>JASKGM010000009.1:3339183-3374181 GCA_034509205.1 Ceratonia siliqua
AAACTCAGGAAATCAGACCCAGCATCTCTACCTGTGGTTAAATACAATACTCGGGCAAGAAAGAAGGCCCATAACAGTATCCCCTCCTAGCTATTGGGCACTAGGTATCGCCCCCTCTACCTTTACCACAATCTTTTTGCCAGCAGACCTTTTCCCCTCCCCCTCTCTGATATACCTGCAGCTCCCATTTCTCTCTCTCCCTTCCCACCATGGCTTTTCCCTTCTACCAGGATCTTGTGCCACGTGCCCTTGTTGAAAATTCCTCTAATACCCCTTGTTTTATTTACATGCCCCTTTTTGCCCTTGGGTCCCATCACAATACAATCCCATTAATGCATGAACAACATTCACCTCAATCCAAAGGAAGTGCTTGCCATAGAAGTAAAAGAAAACCAGCTATAATATATCAAGAACATCTTAAACCTTCTTCAAGAATACGAAAGAAAGTGGGGGGGTAGTGAAATCTTTGATATCCTATATCTGAAATTAGAGCCAACCCAATCAAATAATTCCAAGGCAACCTAGATGACAATGAACCCATAATTTCTGTTAGGGAAAAAAAGAACGCATTGTAGCCGTGGTTTGGCTCACTGTCATAATAAACCTCTGATTTATAATATAATGTTGCTCCAGGGTTTAGTCAATTAGTACTTGAACACCCACCTATCTATTTTGTAATGGAAAGTCATAATGAGCCAAACCACAAGTTTAACTCATAATGCACCAAACCAAAGGAAGGTTGTCTATTTATTTGGTTGTTAAAATATTATCGCACTCGGGTAATGATTTCCACTTGATGAGAACTTCTGTAGAGCCATTCATTAGGGTTCTCACAGCCAACACTGCTTCTGGTGTCACTTGCAATTCTTTTTCTTCAGTAAGAAAACTAGGAATTTCTGAGGAGGGAGCTGTCTGGTGGACGGATTATTTTAATTGGGACACATGAAAAACGGGATGCACCCGTGTTGTTGGTGGCAATTCCACATGGTAAGCGACCGCTCCAATTCTAGCCAACACTTTGTAGGGTCCATAAAAGCGTGGGCTCATTTTTCGTTGGGCCGCCTTGTGAGTGTTCGGAGGTTGTAGGGCCGAACCTTGATGTAGACTAGGTCTCCCACCTCAAAAGAGACTGCTCGTCTCTTTAGATCCGCTAATTCCTTCATATGTGATTGGGCGTGTAACAGATTGGCCTTGAGCTCCTCAATAATAGCATTACGGTCCTGGATTAAGGTGTTCACCTCTGCTACCTTAGACAATTCATTGGTCCACTTAAAGAGAGTCGGTGGATCTCGGCCATATAGGGCTCTAAAAGGAGTCATCCCAGCAGCCCGATGATAGGAGGTATTGAACCAATATTCGGCCCAGTGAATCCACTTGGCCCATTGTTTTGGTTTTTCCCCTGCAAAACATCTCAAGTATGTCTCTACACTGGGATTGACCACCGTTTGACCATCAGTCTCAGGGTGATAAGCTGAGCTCATGTGTAAGGTAGTACCTGCTGATTTAAATAATTCCTGCCAAAACTGACTAACAAAGACCCTGTCACGGTCAGATACTATGGATTTAGGAAACCCATGTAAACAGACTACCTCCTTCATGAACAAACCCGCTACTTCTTTTGCTGTAAAAGGGTGGGCTAAGGTGATAAAGTGGCTGTACTTTGTGTGTCGGTCCACCACCACCATAATAACGCCCATCCCACATGATTTAGGTAACCCACAAATGAAGTCCATACTGATATCCTCCCAGACCATGGTTGGAATCGGTAAGAGTTGAAGTAACCCCGCGGGTGACATGGCCTGGTATTTGTTGGCTTGGCACACTCCACAAGCCGCTACGAATCTCTGGACATCCTGTTTCATGCCCACCCAATAGAATAATCCTGATAGCCGCTTGTAGGTTCAAAAAACACCCGAGTGCCCTCCCATTGGGGATGAGTGGAATTCTGTGAGTAACTAGATAATCCGAGGGGAAGTCCTAGGAATCACGAGTCTTCCTTGAAATAGAAGGACTCCACGGGTGATAGTATAGCCAGCTTGAGTTTGAGGGTTGGTTACCACATCGTGATAAATGCTTGAGAGTTTAGCATCCTTTTGAATCTCCTCTTCCAGCCCGTCCCAACCCTGACATTGCATCACAGTAATGGCCCCCAAAACTATGTTATCTTCCTTCCGGGATAATGCATCTGCCGCACCATTATCCTTCCCTGGTTTGTACTGAATGGAGAAGTGATAGCCCAATAACTTGGCTGCCCACTTTTGTTGCTCCATGCCTAAGACCCGTTGCTCCAAGAGAAACTTGAAACTTCTCTGATCCGTCCTAATAACAAAGTGGTGGCCAAATAAATAGGGTCGCCATTTCTGTACAGCGAAAACTATGGCCATGAGTTCCTGCTCATATACGGAACATATTTTTGCCTTTTCTGAGAACTTCTAGCTAAGGTAAGCGATAGGGCGCCACTCTTGCATGAGGACAGCACCAAGTCCGAGTCCTGAAGCATCGGTCTCAAGTTCAAATAGCTTTGTGAAGTCAGGCATGGCCAAGACTGGGGCTTTAGTCATAGCCTCCTTCAATAGGTCAAAGGCCTGTTGTGCTTCGTTACTCCAACGTCCTTCCTCAATAAGGCTGTTAAGAGCTCGGCTATCCCTCCATAGCCCTTGATGAATTTCCGATAATAACTCGTGAGGCCAAGGAAACCACGTACTCCCTTCACATCCTTAGGCACTGGCCATTCTACCATTGCAACAATCTTGGAAGGATCTGGCTGTACTCCTTCGGCTGAGATGATATGGCCCAAGTACTCTAGTTTCTCCTGACCAAACAAGCATTTCTTTCAGTTAAGGGTGAGGGAATTATCCTTCAGGATATGTAATGTCAGTTGGAGATGGTGCACATGGGTCTGCACGCTTGGACTGTATATCAGGATATCATCAAAGAACACCAGAATAAACTTCCTTAAATGTGGTTGGAATATTCGATTCATCAATGCCTGGAAGGTAGATGGGGCATTGGTGAGACCGAAGGGCATGACAAGAAACTCATAGTGTCCCTCGTGTGTTCTAAAAGCAGTTTTATGTTCATCTCCTTCTTTAACCCTGATTTGATGATATCCAGACTTCAAGTCCAACTTCGAGAGGATTGTGACGCCTCCCAACTCATCCATCAACTCATCAATCACGAGAACAGGGAACTTGTCCGGGATAGTGATCTGATTCAGTGCCCTATAGTCAACACAGAACCGCCAGCTTCCATCCTTCTTTTTGACTAACAGCACAGGACTCGAAAATGGACTTGTACTTGGTCGTATAATCCCCGCCCACAACATTTCCTTAACCAATCTTTCAATTTCATTCTTCTGCGAGTAAGGATACTGATAAGGCCGTATGTTCGAGGGTAGAGCTCCCTGCATCATAGTGATCTGATGATCCTGATCCCGTCTTGGGGGCAAGTCTACTGGGGTGGTAAATAGGGAGGCGTAGTTCTGTAAAACCCCCTCCAACTCTGTGGGATAATTCTCCTCCCCTTGTACCTCCATTGATCCGAATTCCACTAAGTACCCTTCTCCTTGGTCATGAATGGTCCGTAATAAAGCTTTCAAGGAGACTAGTGTCTTTGACAAGGACGGGTCGCCTTGCAAGCTAATTAATCGTGTTCCAATGGTGAATTCCATTGTCAACATTTTCAAGTCCATGCTCACCTTCCCCAGAGTGCTCAACTAGGCCACTCCTAATATCACATCAGCGCCACCCAATTCAAACGGAAAAAAAGATTGAGTGATCCTAATCCCCTGCAGCTCTAATTCCACCTTCCTACATACTGTGTTTCCCTTCACCCTGTATCCATTCCCCACTGTAACTCCAAATTGGCTAGTAACGTCCAAGGGCAACTGCAACTTCTCAATAATTTCTTGTGAAATGAAATTATGAGATGCTCCACTGTCCACCAATACCATAACTTCTACTCCTTTAATTCTCCCTTTCAGTTTCATTGTGTTGTGACTTGTCAAACCTACCAGGGAATGCATAGAAATTTCCATAGTCATGAATTCCCCTGCTTCATCTTCCCCAATAACCTCCATCGCTCCCTGGACTGGCTCTGGTTCATCCCCTCTGTTTTCTGGTGGTTCGCCGCTTTCATCTCATATCAGCAGCTGGAGTTGTCTATTCCGGCAAATATGGTTAGGAAAGTAGCGTTCTTCACACCTAAAATAGAGGCCCAATTCCCTTCTCCTTCTTTCCTCTGCCTCAGACAACCTACGAACATTGCTATATCCCCTATTAACGCTGTTTCTGGTCTGCCCACTGCCCTCCGGCAGGTTAGCCGGCGGTTTCTGACCATCACCGGCCCGTCCCCTCACTCCCAATGTGTGCCCAGTACCACCATTGCTCGTCGAGTGCGTCGATACTCCAGGAGCGATCCACGAACGTGTAGTCACTCTGGTTAGGGGGCTCGGGGCATCGTGTGGTCGGGTTGTAGCCTCCTAGTATCCAGCCCGATGTCTCATGGTTTCCTTAGCCCGATCCAGCATTCTGTTTTTCTCCTCTACCTTGTGGGCTAGGTCCATCATGTCTTCCAAGGTCACGAGTCAACCCATTTTCACTTCTGCCTTCACTTCCTCCTTCAATCCATTCACAAATGTCCCCAAGCTCGTCCGGTGCGTCAAACAACGGTGCAAAAAGGAGTTCAAACTCTTCATGGTATTCCGCAACGCTATTCTTCTGCCGCAAAGCCACCAATTTCTTGTAGCCATCTCCTGCCTGAGATGACTGGAATCTGTCCATCAACTTCCTCCTGAACTCCCGCCATGATTGTACGGGCCGCCTCCTTTCACGCCATCAATACCAGTTAAGTGCTCTCCCCTCCAAGCACACTGCCACCGCCTCCATTCTCTCATTCTCCCTTACCCGATTCACCTGAAAGTATCTTTCCACTTTAAACAACCAACCCAAAGGATCTTCTCCTGAAAAAATGGGTAGTTCCAACCTCCGGAATCTATTCTCTCCATCTTCTCTGTTGAAGTTCCCCTCTCTGTCACCTCCCCTCTCACTTCTATGAGACCCCCCCCTACAGATCCTGCCCTTCCCGATCTATCTGCTGTCATATTAGCCCGGATTTCCTCCATGAACTCCCTCATCTCGAGCATGTGGTCCTGAAACGAGTTCATGTTACGTCTCAGCTCCTCCATTCCCCCCTCCATCTGATCGATTATTCCCTCCATCCTAGTGTTTACCATCTACGAAACTCTGGCTCTTATACCAAACTGATAGAAACCAACAAAATACAAGAAGAAAATAACAAAAGGGTACTGTTTTATTGAATGAAACAGTGATACACTCTGTGTTACACTGGAAACAGAAGCAAACCACACAAGAACGTCCCAAACAGTCAAAGGAAAAATCAACACTCTAATCCCAGCCAGAGCTAGGCCAACTAGCTATTAATGGATGCTAGAATCCCCCATACAAGTCAATTCTCTCCTCTCCCCGAAGACCCCTTTTCCTTTCCTTTTAAAACCTCTTTTTCCTTCCTCCACGCTGCCATGCAGCAGGCATGCAGCTGGCCCGCTACCCCAGCAGGTTCCACTACACCCTTATCACCCGGAATGGCCTCCACGTGTAGTTGGCAGTTACCCCATTGGTTTATTGTCTTTTTACCCCTTTTCCTTCTAGTGTACGTGTTAAACGTGTGGGGTCTATCATCTTCCCTTTCTAGTTATAGTCAATCTACAACAATTGTATAAAAAGAAACCTAGCAATATTTTGAACCCATCTAACGGATGCACGAGCCAAAACTTACAGATGTTTTACTTATCAAAGTATGAGACTTGCACTAAAGCACACAATAGTTTTATTGCTGGGCCCATCGTTGAGCAATTTCTCATAATACATTTTAAAGGCTATGGCAAAAACAGTGTATGGTTTATACAGTTCTCTGGTGTATTTGGTTAAAGAGAATGCCAATATTTTCAGGGGTGTTGTTATGGGGATAGGATTGTGTCTATGGCTTCTCTTTGGTCCTCTGCTCATGGTCTATGAAGCACGGACATTGACAAATGACATGTCAAACTTCAAAACACATAGCACATGACAAAGAATACACACACACACACACAGGAAGAATCAATTGACACGGATATAAGAATTGACACACTTATACAGTTATACCTCTCAATCTCTCATTCTAAGATTTAATTTTCAATGATCCAACCGTTGAAACTAAAGTAATTAACATGTTGATATTGCATGTCAAATTTTAAAATGGTCAGATGACAACAAAGCCTGTGATCAAATAGTTTATTATTACTTATATTTGAACATTGTATTATACATTAATATTATAAGGTATTGATGGGATACAAAACAACATTGGATTGGAACAAAATTTTGTGTCCATAATCTTCATGATATAAACTTTTAATCCAACGGTAGATTTTGTGAAAAACTCATCTTATAAAAAGTTAGGCAATAGTATAAAATTGATTTTGATTGACACTGGTGTCACTATATATATATGTGTTATTTTTTACTATTGAAGAATATATATTATAATCTAAAACTACATTTATATAATTGAAAATAACTAAACAAGGAGATTCATAGTAATATATATTATAAGGTTGTAGATTTACAATATCTAACCATGCGTGTCAAATCCAAATCCTAATTTTTTAAGTTTCAGATTCAATGAGCCCCTTTGAAAGAAAAAAACAATGGGCATCATCCTATATTTTAAGCACCTTGGACTATTATTTTCTAAAAAATCAAATAAAACGAATATTAAACTATACCATCCAAACTACTCATGTACAACCAGAAAATTGAAACAGACTCTTATGATCTCATCAAGATGGGGTTTCTAGTCTTTCATTCTATCCTTTTTTTTTTTTAACTTTTTTTCTCTGTTTTTGCCAGCCATGGCTGACATGTCCAAGCCAAAAAAATGCTGACATACACGGACACATGTTGTCAATGTGTCTTGACAGTGTCCATGTCCGACTGACGCCTGAAAATGTGTCCGGTTTTCATAGTCATGGTAGTTTCAAGGAAATTTCTACTACTGATATGCAAAGAGATTGGACCACTGTTTTGCTATATTGAGCCACTTTTGCTCAGTGTTTTCTTAGCATTCTTCTGCTTAGGAGCATTTCTTATCTTTCCTCAGATGTACTTTCTCCCCTTTCTTTCTAATAACTCAAAAAAAATCAACAACAACAACGACAGTTTCATTCTATGTTTATCAAAAGTCCCAGACCAATTCTAAAAAGAGAACACATTAAAGAGTTTATTGCATTTCATATAAAACTTGTTAAAGTTGCTTGGCAGTCACCTGGGCATCAAGTTGCTTGCCAAGGGATAAAGATTTCTTCAGAACCTCTTCTTGTATACGAGCATCATTATCATCATAAGCCCGGACAACCATAGGAAGAACATGTGATACTAAATGCTCCTGAGTAGTCTAAATGAACAAAGAATGACCCATAAGTTCATAAATATCATTAATAATAACATCCAGAATAATAAAAAGAGAAGTTTTGAAGCTTTGAGGCAACTTAGTCACTACATGCAAGAGATAATTTGATCATCAAAATAAATTAAATGTATAGTATTTTATAATTACCTTGTTTATTATAAGCTCTGCGTGCTTCACAAGTAGCAATAGTGTCTCACCTGTGGCAGTACTTAGGACAGTAACAAGGGCTGGAAGCGTTGATAGCTCAAAATCACTTTTATCCTAGAAAACATCTTAACACGTCAATTCATTATTGTCCATATTGAAAATTTTATTTTAATAATACCATACCTTTTTTTTTTTTTGCAGACAGAAAAAGAATTTATCGATGACAAAAGTTATACAGCAACAGAGGACAGTAATCCTCCCAAAGCATGAAGAAAATACTGAAAAAAAACTAAACGAACTAAAAGAACCATTAGCTCGAAAGAGCTTTCCAATCCCTTCGTAAATCAATAAGGGACATCCCCTTAAAAATACCATTTGCTGAAACCCAAAGGGAGGTGAGAAAGATAATTCTTTCCCAAAGAAACAGCAGAAATTTTTGATAAAAGACTCTTGCATTGATTCTTAACAAATACACCATGAGCTCCTTATTGCTACCAAAATCCCTTAACTTCATAGTTAGGAAATGATACCACCTTATTATCAAACAAACCAAAAAAATAGATCCATCATTCCAACTATTGCATAACTCATAATCACAATCACTTTGAGGAACCTCATATTTTGATATTTAACTAGATATTTACTTCATAAATCTAATCTTAGTTTCTTATGCTTTTGCCTACAATAATATTTTAAAGAATTTTACCCTCATATTTTGAATAAAATTATTTACTTCAAAACAGATCAACCTTATAATCACTTCCACCAGCAAATTATTTTACATGACCATTAATATCATCTTAGGTGCATCAACAAACAACAGGCGAAAATTCAAACTCAGATAAATTAATACAAGAACTTTAGAGGATGAGCAAGAAAGTGGGAAAACAACACTTTCAAAATTATAATAAAAGACTAGAATTTTCAAATCTCAAGTGTGCGTGCGTGTAATGGGTAAATACTTTAAATTCCCAGATATTTCAAGACTGTATGAAGCTATTCTAGGACTTGGGTTCAATGTTCAAGACCCAACCTATGCAAGCCATCTGTAACCTAAACAATCAAGGTAATGAATTGCAGCCTGAGATTTCCAGAAAGACTGAACCCCACGACTCAGGTTCAAACAATTAAGAAAATGGCACTCCTCTCTTCCATTAAATATAAATCACTTATTTTCCTTTACCAACATGCAAGCAAAGAAAATGCACTTGCTATTCCATTGAATATGAATTAATTAGTTATCTCATGGAGAAAACCATTTTTTCTTAGCAAAAAAAAAAGACTATGCATACACCTTGCATCCAATGATGCTGACATTGTCATCATAAAAGTTTAAAATGAAAATAGAAATTAGAGAGAGTTATCCCAATATGAAGAGAAGAGAAAACAGGAGAAATCATCAGGAGAAAATAATCTTTCTCCTAACAGCCATATCAGAACAATCTGACCTCTTATACAACAAAGGTTCTATATAAATAGGAGATAACAAACATTTTAGACACCCTATTCAAGTGAAGAGAAGTGTGTGAGAGTGAGTGAATGAGTGAGTGAGAGACAGAGATTAGCACCTGAGACTCCGCAATGGTGAGAACCATAGGCAGAATCATTGGCTGCATTACCACATTCCTAAGTTCTGCACAAAGTGGTGGAAGTACCTGAAAGTAACCTTATATTATTCTAAATTATGTTCAACACAGTAAAAAAGAATAACTCAAAACTCATTAGATTTCAGAGGATAGAAGCATCACCAGTAAAACACATAATTGAGAAAAAGAGAATGAGACCAGACAGGACGCATAAGAAATTAGAGTATTAACATATGGAACATTATTTTGACATGCATGAAAGATATTGACACCTTATTGTCACACTCAACTAAAGTCAAATCTACAATCATGAAAGTAATAGGAAGACATGCATGTATTTGACTTCCCATCCAACAAGACTAAGCAATTGACAAAGCAAGTATACTTAATTATGTACTGGGAAAGGCAACTGACATACAATTTGTTGAGAAAACTTATCAATTATTCAAGGATAAGTCTTACAAAGTAAGTGAGAGCATTATCCTAATTATCTCTTAGGATTACCCCCTAATTTTAATCTGAATATTGGATAGTTATCTAGGAGTGTATCTTGTAGTTAAACTCTGTTTTCAGAATATTATAAATAAAGAAAAGTACAGGGCTGTAGTGGGTTTTTCTTCAGCCCTAAGTTCTACCAAGTGCCAACCACACCTGTGCTTTAACCCTAAATTTTAACATAAATGATTAGCAGAAGTAAATAAAACAACATATGAATTACATAGCCATAAAGCAAACCTTGTACCGCAATACGCGGGAGTCAAAATCTTTCCACATATCCGACAATGATTTTAAGAATTCTGACTTCTGCATGTTATCTCTTTCCTGAAGGAAAAGAAGACACATCATCAAGAACTTCATCTTTTGTGATGCTTTTGTTTCTCTATCTCTGGCAAATTGTTTTGTAAGTTGAATTAGTCACACAAAGCAGTTGCTAACAAGGTAAACTGCAAATTCTTACAAGCATGTGGTCGAGGAACCGCAGAGCACGCAACCTAGTGTCATTCCGAAAAAATGGGGAACCTGCAAAAATGAAGGGCATATATCTTGTAACATAATATAAATAATAGTAACAATTATTATTATAATGAGCTAAGATGCAACTGAAGCTAGATAGTACAGATTTATTTGACTTTTCCACATTTAGCTGCTCATATGTTTGTAAATTGGCATTCCCCCTACTTTGAGTTTCTTATTTCACGTTCAATATACCATTTGCTGCCTCCAAAAAGCAGCAGACACATACTATCTGGATTGCAATGTTCAATAGTAACTGATTAATAAATAATTAACTTGACCCCATATGTAGTAAAGGGTTTCTTATTAGATAAAACTACACTTATAATCCATGTGAAATCTTTGTACAGTTACACCACATAATGAGGTGATGATTGTC
Source organism: Ceratonia siliqua (assembly GCA_034509205.1). Lineage (NCBI taxonomy): Eukaryota > Viridiplantae > Streptophyta > Magnoliopsida > Fabales > Fabaceae > Ceratonia > Ceratonia siliqua. Next base: position 3,349,780 of record JASKGM010000009.1, read on the forward strand.
ATGTCAGCCTGTGTCATAGTTTTAAAGAATCAAACTATATAGCGCTAGAACACCATTTTGAATTGCCAGTGTAATTTCAGATTTTAAGAGATCTTCAGGTATTAACAAGATTTTAATTAGTTTGATATCTGAAGAGTTCAATCTAACTTGAATTGACATGATCCTTTTTAAATGCTTTGAGGAGAATGCTGCAGCTGCAGTTGTTAAGTGGGCCCACGGTTCATCTAAAGATCTAGAAATGTTAACAAAGGTTAGCCAGAGTTTTCGTCTAATAAACTTATTTATTTAAACAATTTCTTGATGCAAAAGAAGCATAAGTGAAACACTCTAAAGTCTAAACCACTTAACCACTAGGTTTTTAAGTGTAATTTTCCTTCCTTTTCCTCCTGTCATTATTATAATATGGGACACTCATGCCTGCAGGAGTTATCAATCAGAAAGTGTAAATTGATTACTCACTTTACATCTGAAATAACCAAGATCTTTTTGTTCAGGCTGAAAAAATTTAATTCATTTATAGAAAACTCCACAACCAATCCATTTTGCTCTTGTGATGTCATGCATTTTTCATTTCTCAATCAAGGAATGATTTAGAATGACATTTTAACATTCAACAAGCTACTTTTACCTGTAAAATCCATTGCAGTTGGCCTGGAGGACTCATTTGGTGATAGCATCCTATGCAAGTCAGGAACCAATTCCAATGGAATAGATGAGAATGCGTCACTGGATAAGTAAGTCAAGGTATTCATGTACTGCAGAAGTCAAATTCCAGAATATATTACTTATTAATGACTGAAATAAAAGAACCAGCATTATTTTCATTGAGTAATGAAATTCTAATCTATTTTGGTCTTTCTATTGTAATATATACAAAGTAAAAAGCGTGAACAGCTTCTTTTATAATGGTTTCCTCTAATTGCATGTGTGGCAGCCACCATTTAATTTTCTTTTGATAAAAGAAGAAACTCTATTAAAATGTATCATAAGAAACTGTTCTTAAGTGCATGGACACACCCAGTATTCACCAAGGACACCAAATCAATTATTCCATAAGAAATAGCAACCTGACAATGCAAACAAATATATAGGTGACTGCTTCGAACCTAGCCTACACATAGCACACATATCAGGGAAAATAGTTTATAAGGTCTGAAAAGCTGCAAAATGCCCTGTTTTTCTTTTCGGTGAAATGCCATCAGTATTAATCTTATTTAGTACTGCTGTCCAAACAAAAGATTTGACCTTAAATGAAGTTTGAGATTCCTTAATGGATTTGTAAAGAAGAAACCTCTCTCAATTAGGAGAATGGGTAAGAAACTGAAACTATGGCTTACAAGAGAGAACGCAAGAATAATCAAGAGTCCAAACTATTATATCAAGATTGGAGATAAATTAATAGAATCAAGTACAAGTAAAAGGAATTCGAATTCATTATTTTCTCTATCATTTAAATTCCTCAAAAAAAATCATAATTTCGAGAGAGATTAAAACCCTGAGTACCATAAAAATTTAGAACAGGTGAGCTATGTAAAGAAAAAAGACGATAGAGACAGGAAAAGCCTGCGGTAAAGGAATACTCAATAACCAAATGTTCTCCCAAAACCTGATATGAATCATCACCCTAACTCAGTCTACAAGAAACATATACGAGAGATAAACTTCAATAGACTTGCATGAGTTGCGGTGATTGCAAGGTTGGCATCCCACCCATTTTAATCTAAAGCATACTTACCTTGAAATACCTAGTTCCATACTGAATTAATTTCCAAAAGGAAAATTCCTTAGCCATTCAGCTACTAAGGCAAAGTTTTTTGACACCAAATTCCCAAGAACCAAACCACCTTCCTTCATAAGCATGCAATGAACTTCACAACTGACAAGATGATCTCTTTTATGTACCCTTTATGTACCCCCACACCATACCAAAGAAATTCCCTCATAATTGTCTCTCAAAAATATTAATAAACAATTCCTAAGCCTTCCTCTAACAGCTTAAGCTATTGGGAGAGTTGTTTCTTGACACAGTTTCTTCAATCATATGATCAAGAGTTCAATCCTTATTGCCCCCATTCTTCTAATTACATTAATTACCACACAAAATATTGAGGGCCTGCTTTGTCCATGCTTTAAACCAAAAGGGATTTCACGTGAGGGGCATATTGGAAATACTGATAAAACCACTCTCAAGCATTCTCCTAACAGCTTAAGCTTACAAGAGAGTTGGTTCCTAACATTCCAAAATGAGGCAGCTCTTGGGCTTTTCCTCTAAGAGGAACTCCTAGGTAAGTAAGAGGCCAATGAAGGGCTTGGCACCCTGCTAAAGGAGCCTGAGACAAAAGAGTATATGCATCAACATAAATACCTGCCAAACCACTCTTTCCTAAATTAATCTTTGACGAGAAATATTCTCAAAGATCCACAGAACACTAAGAGTATTCAAGAGACTTGTCCTATCATATTCTAGAAAAAAAATGGAATCATCCGTAAACTGATTATGGGACCCCACAATGTCCTCTGATCCTACCCAAATGCCCCTAATAAGATCTCTATCAACTGCCCATAATCATCCTACTAAGTACATCCACCATTAAGGTAAACAAAAAAGGGGGCAAAAGATCCCGTTGCCTCACTCCTCTTTGCCCACGAAACCAAGATTTTGGTTCCCCATTCAAAATCACTACAAAGGTTGCTGAGGAAAGGCAATGTGAAACCCAATTTCTCCATATAAAATTAAATTTGTCAATTAAAGAAAATTAAGAATATATCAGCTCTACAACCCAAAGCTCGTCGACAATTCATCATTTTTACATCACTGTCCCTTATTTAAGACTATTAATTAACACCTAACAATTTTCCCACCAGTTAATTAACTGAGAAAACAAAAAGGACACAAGATAAGAGACGGCTCATGTCTTCTAAAGAGAGATAAGTATGATAATGTCAAAAAGCAATCATATCACCACCAGATTTACAGAAAGGATTCTCCAGAAGAAAGAAAAAGGTTAGATAGACTCCAATTCTGCTAGTGCAAGTAAAATCAGCCACGAGTTAGACAGTGTCCTTGGTGAAGTATACAATTGCAAACTTTAATTTTAGACAAATTTAGGGACAGGCCAAAGTTACAGATAAGCTGAAGTCTATGAAAAGAGTACATTAAGGGATTCATATATACCATCTTCACATTGTTGTGGCAGTCAAACAAAGGCTTGCGAGCAATCAAATGGTAGGCAAGGCATCCAAAACTGAAGATATCAGAAGAACACCCAGCTGAAGACACAGTGCTCTTCACCAGCTCAGGAGCAGTGTAATTAAGTGAAGGCTGAAGTGGCAGAACAGAGTCCTCAACATCATACTCCTGAGCAGCAATCATATGAAATAAAATACAGGTTAGTTTAGTGAATGCACTCTGTTCTGAAGGATCAGAATAAGATAAGATAGTATAATTGTTCACTTAACCCCTCAAAAGGCCAGTTGATATTCGCATAGAATTATCAAGAAAAGCATAATTGTCAGAAGGCAGTTGACTGAACAATCATGATCAAGAAGAACGATCATACATACCAAATTACAAAATGAAGATACGTCCTATAGCACAAGTATAAGGTTACTTGAAATTTATTGCTAAAGCAGTGTTTTGTGTCTAAGAGGTGGATCAAAAGACAAAAAAAAAACATGTTCAAGACAAAGATATGAACAACACATGCAAAGACTTACTCCACACAAGGTAGAAGATCACAATGCTGGTGAATTACACTGTGTAGACCAAATGGGCCCTATCAAAGATCTATAGAGAAGACATTAATACATACATTTGGCAACATATGAAACTGCAAGTTATTTCGACTTCAGTTGGATGATTCCCATAATCAACTGTAATATTACGATGTATGTTAATGCATTAAAGAAGTCAACTAAATGAAGTCAACATAATAAATCCTAATCTTATCAAATGTTTCACGCACAGCATAATGGAAAGCTTGCAGATTAGCCGAGTCACCAGAGGCCTGAGCTGCTGAAATTGCAAAACCAAATCCACCAAGTTTCCAAGCTCCACTCGAGGTGATAAGAATATTCTGCAAAGAGTATAAAATTTGCATTCAATAAACTCATCCAATATTTCAAGGTAGATGACAAAAGCACTAGTACCAAAGTTAGAATACATGTCACTTATGTAATAAAAGCAAAATAATACAGCAGCAAAAAATTTGACACAAAAATATTTTTCAAGATTCAATGTAATATTTACAAATACATAGGAATGAAGATGAGCAACAAATTCAGGTGAAAAGAAATTAAAAAAGTATTGATCTCTACGTTACCGATCTTCATCTTACCATTATAATCTTGATGAGAAAGAAAAATCATGATTGTTTTATGTATTACAGCAAGCCAATAAATTTGCAATAACTCTTAAAACGGACATCAACGGCAACAAGAACTCATCAAATGTAAAAGGAAAAATTCAAAATATTCAATTGATATTTACCATTTCTAGTTCAATGCCACTGACTGGTACTATTTCTTTGGAATACAACAAAAACTCAAGGGCAAAAAATCTAAGCCAAACTAATGAAAAGGTTTATATAATTATGAAATATAAAAATAAAAAGCTGTCACCTCAGGTGATATAGCTCGATGAATAAGATGTGCATGGTTATGGAGAAAGTCCAAGGATTCTGCTATCTGAAGCAAACCATGCTTCACCTCCAACAGACCCATTTCCTGCAAAGTAAAAGCTTTTCATCAGCACATAGATCTCCAGATCAATTGTAAATATACAAATCAATGCATGAATGCACTAGATAATTCATACAGTAAAAAATCTTTCAAGATATACACATATCCACATTAAGATAGAAGAATTAGACACATTTCCATGTCGCCAGAATTTCTTTCACAAGACTTTCGTAAGCAAGCACAACAATAACATAGGAGTGGAAACAAAATAAATGGAAACCATAAACAGATAGACATGCATGCATGCATACGAACTAACAGAACCAGTTAATGAGATACTTCAACATGTAATCAAGTTCAATGAGCAACCATAAAACACTCCACTCCAGGTTCACCATCAAAATGGAAATACACAACTCAATTAAGCAAGAACCATAGACAATTTTTTTACTTATTGAAAATCCTGGCATGCATGCATCAATGTATTTTAAGTACGCCATATTTCTATTCCATCATAAGCACATATTGTTTATGTACGTTGTATATGAATATCAAAGTAAAAAGGAATTTTTTTTCAATCAGTGTTTATGAATGATCAAGTTTAATGATCAGGAAGAAGTAGAGAAATAGTAAGGCTGATTAGTATTTAGTAAGCTTTGATGTCAAAGCACCTGAGCAGTAAATATATGCCAAACTCCAACCTACCATGCCATGAAAAATGGCACCTCTTCTTTGAATATTAAATAATACAGGGATCTTTAACCACAATCCTAGAAATGAAGGCTTAGCAGTAGAGTAAGGCCACAAACCAAAAGATACTAGATGTGAGGGTGAAAATAAATGGGGACTAAAGTTAACAGCAGTAAGTATTACCAGTGATATGGATGATAAAAGCCATATGCTTCTTGTGAAGGAAAAAGGAGGAAGAGGGATTTTTCAAAAAGCCATACCCACACACTAGGTTAGGCATGTATTTATATGCATATTCACGGGGTTTAGACAAGACAAAAGTAAAGGCTACCCTTAGTGACTAAAATACCCTTGCTTATAACAATCTCCCTCAAGCTAGAGAATAGGCGTTAATGCCTAGCTAGTTACAACTATAATCATCCTGATTCCAATTAAGAATTTCAGTAAAAATATCTGTTAGTTGTTCTCCAGTCTTGCCATTGACCATCGTTAATAGTGTTGAGCCCTTTTAAATCTTCTCAGGAATAAAATGACAAGCAGCTATTCATATTTCTTCTACCGTGTTATGATCCTATATTAAGGCTACTAGACTCTCTTTCTCATGGGTTGAATATGCAAGCTAATCAAAGCTCCATGTTTTGGACAAGCCCAAGCAAAGTTTTAGTCATAAGGCAGACAACTTTGTCTCACCCTCCTGTTGCGCCAAACAATGTGTATTGTCAGTGATGCTCAAGGGCAATGAAATTAATCGGCCAGGTGCAAATAATGAAAATTTGGGCCCTTTATTCTTCTTATATGTATTTTTTTTAGCTTCTCACTCATTCACCCGATAGCAAGGGATTGACAATGGTACTCAACAAGATTAAAATTAATAACATGCTGTAGATTCGTAGGCCTCACACAACTCTCTCTCTGGTTCTCTTGATATGTGCTATTTGTTGCTAATGCTAGGAAATAGTTGCCCAAATACTCTGCTACGGAATAATCTGCTTGGAGTTTACGGTAAACATAGGGTGTGTTCTTTGTGTTTGGAGTAGTTTTTTTTTTTCTTGATAAAATTTAAAAAGAAACAAAAAATAGCAAGATTAAGGAGGGCAAAGATTTAATACAGTTGCGGTTCATGATGTTCTTTGGTATATTTGGTTGGAGCAAAATGCCTGTATTTCCAAGGGCACTTCTTTACCCTTACTCTGTTATGGGATAAGATTGTGTATACGGCTTCTCTATGTTCTACTCATTGTTAGTTTAAGGAAACATTCCTCTCTAATATGCAGAGATATTGGAGAACTTTATCCATTTACTGCATTTTTAGCCTCTGTGACTCTCTGTTTTCCTTTTCTTTTCTGTTTAGAAATATAACTTATCCTCCTCCTAGCTGTACTTTTCTTTTCTCCCCTAGTAAATTTTCTTCCATCATCAAAAAATAACCAATATAAGATAAACCATCTAAGTTCTTCTATAGGCCTCTTTCAAACAGTTCAATAGGTGATACTAATGTGATTGTGACATTTATCCTATTTGTTTCTTAAACCAAAAGCTTGAGCCCATTTAAATGTAAGGGTGCGCCATTAAGAGGCGTTCAAACCCCATTCTGTAATTGAAAAATTGAAAACTGCTATCGTGCCTAAAAAATTGCACATGTCAGGTCAAATTATGGCAAAACCAGGAAGGGCAGTTGATGGTACTACCAAAAAAAAGGGGGGTCAAGGTAGAGAGGGTTATATCTTATATATTAAGGCCGGGGATGCATCAATGATTTCCTAGTGAAGCTCATGTCAAACAACACAGTAGCTCAAGAATCATGGCATATAGTTAGTAATCCTTTGTGAGAGGCAATAAGCTACAACAATCTTTAGTTAAGTCATCATGTTATTTGAGCAGAAGAATAGTACAGAGGTGAGGAGACAGTTAGAGAATAATATTTAATTTCATGAAGGTTCAATCAGATGATAAAGCAGATTGGTTGCAGGAATCAAGAAATCCTATCCATTTTGTTGTAGCAAAATAAGGGGGCTTTTCAGCTTATATGGAAGATGGGATTACTACAAAAATGTTAAGGGTTATAGAGATTCAAATAAAATTTCACAAAGGTCCAATCAAATAACAAAGCAGATAGGTGGAAAGAATCAATCAGAAATTTAATGCCAGTATGTATTCTACAGAAGAAAATATCTCCAACCTAAGGTCACAGGGCAGTAACTTGGAATAACATGACTGCAGGCTATAACATGACAGCAGGCTGCAGCCAAATTTTCAGAGCCATTTGAAGAATATAGATGCTTCCTCAAAAAGTTGATGTTTAAATTCAAACTCCTCAATGTCCACCAAATCTATGGGACAAACTTCAGGCAGGCCTTGGGACAAGGCAATGGCTGTCTTTTCGTCAATTTCAGGTTAGTGATGGAGCAGTAAGAGTATCAAAGAGAGAGTACCACCAATGAATAATACAGCAGCAGCACAGCAAAATATCGTTTACCTTTCCTCTTAAAGGAAATGGCATGGAAATCAAGTTGTGCATCATGGGTTCATAATCCTTTGCATAAATTTAGAGTTGGGAAGCTAGTTTGAGGGGTAATCCTGTAGTTTGCAGCTGGTTTAGATAAGGAAAAATGAAACAATCAGAAGAGCAAGGACTCAATGATTGGCTAGCTATTGACCTCCCATCATAAACCATAGCCTAAATTGAAACGTTAAAACAGCATGAAAACCGAGCGCAATATTCAAAAGCAAAACCTATTAGCCCAGTCATATAGTGTAGTATAATATTCAATCGCAAAATCAATTTGTTTTATAAGAGTAGACACTATGGAATACTCAAGCAAAGGCAAATAGACAGCACCGGGGTGGTAAAACAATGTCAGTCTATCATAAAACCAAAGGATTCAATTTGGCAAGCAGTAGTAAACACAAAACCACACAAGCCACCCAAATTGTATGGCATTCCACAGACAAAAAGTGTCGAACACCACCTCATACAACAATACATTATAATCACAACCAGCAAAGCACACGCTAGATCATACAAAACAACCCAATGTTCAAACTTTTATTTACTAAAATAGAAAGTTCAAATTGTACCGATGCCACCTACCATTCCCCTGAGCTCCTTAGGAACATTGGCAACATTCTCCAAATTCCCAAGAGTATTAGAGACCGACGCAAACAAGGGTTCAGTCACCATTGCCATAGCATTCTTACTCTCATCCAGCGCCTGCACCACATGCACCACCCCCGGATGCCTCAGCCGCACCAGTTTACCCGCATCCGCCCGAATCAAATCCAAAAACGAATCCTCGGCTGCCTTGGTCAGCCCGGCGCGCATTCGCGCCTCGGACAGTGCCCGTTTGTCCAGTACCCAAACACAAACAAGTGGATACTGGTGCAAGCGCGAGGGCTCCTTCGGCCTGGCCGCGTAGAGCTTCCATGCGAGACCGGGCCCGGCAGAGGCGATCTGGTCAAGGAGGTCGTAATCCTGAAGAGGCCTAGGTCCGGTGACCTCCTGCACGGTGGTCTGCACCCGCTTCTCGATTACCGCAGCGGTCTTAGCCAAGGCTTGTGTTAGGGTTTTCATGTTCAGCGACATGTTGGAAATTGAATGAAAATTTTGAGGCTTAGGAAGAAGAACGAGAAGAGGTGGAGGATATGGAATTGAGAGATCAGAGTTTCTCTCTCTCCCCTATTTTCTCTTCCTCCGTGTTTCAGGTCTACTTGTGTATAGTCTTTTTGCTTTGCCCGTCAGTTAGTAGTGGCGTCTTATGGCGCAATTAATTCGTCCAAATATTTTATGAACAAAATTAAAAACTCTTTCAATTTTTTTTCCAACAAATAAATTGAAGGGTGAGTTTTGAACCTAATTTTGGCCCACCATAATCGATTTTTTTTAAACAAGCTAATTGGATCTAAACCAGTTTAGTTTAATATTATTTTAAAGGGAAAATTGAATCAAACCAAAAAAAACTAATCATTATATATATTTTTATTTATAATTATATATATGAGATATTTTTATCATTTTAATTTATTAAAAATTTTAACAAAATATTTAATTTTTACGTTTTAGAATTATAAAATTAGATTTAAACTTTTTATATAAAATTTTTATAAAAAGATTTAGTTAATTAAAATTTAAACGAATTAAAAATAATACAAGAAAAAATGAAGAAAACTACAACTAACTAAGCCAAGCCAAACTAAATTAATTTTCAATTCTTTAAACTTTAAATCAATTTTATCATTTTGAATAGCTCAAATGTGTCTATTTTTTATATACAAGAATTAACCAAACTAAACCCTAGAACACCACTGATTAAAGTAAATTTGTCTAAGAGTTAGAAAAAAGTATTTAAATAACATTATTCTAAATATTTTCATATCTCAATATGAAGAGTTTATAAATAGTATACTTTAGATGGGTTTGATAAGTAATTTTATTATATATTTCATTCATAAATTATGTATAAATTATTAAAGTAAGAGTGAATTAATAATTTAGTCCTTTAAAGATGCAAGTCCTCTCAATTTGTTCCTTAAAGTTGAAACATCTCAATTTGGTCTTCAAATATGTAAGTCGTCTCATTTTGGTCCCTCTGTTAGATCCACCAAACGAAAAAATTGATGTAGCACTAACGACTTCTGACGTAACGGGTTATTAGGTAACATTGCAGAACAAGTCATATTATAATTAAGCATTTTTTATTTTAAAATCTACATTTTAAACTTTTGAAATAATTTTATAAATAAAAAAGGTAAAATAATGTATTTCTCACATTTCCCTTTTCTCTCTTCTTCTGATATGGAGAAAAGAATAAGATATTTTCTCTTGATTCTAGGTCGTCCAAATTTTTGGATAGCCCAAATATTGCCATGTTAGCATTAAAATGAAAGAAAATTCAAAATTTTCACCTAAAATTTTCTCTCTGTTTTTTCTTTCCCATTTGGTTTCCTTTCCTAACGCATTTCCCGCCAACTTAGAATCATGTCCCCTTCCTTATGCATTTCTCTCTTTTCTTCTTTCTCCCTCTATCATCACCGGTCGTCACTCTCACAATGGCTGTCGTTGGTTACCACTGTTTCTATCGCGTTGGAGCTGCCACGTCCGATGATGAAAGGTTGAAACAACCTTTTCTTTGTAACATCTCTCTCATTCTCTCCCTGCCCTTACTGTTTGAACTTAAAAGCTTTAAATGCTTCGCTTTACTTTAACTCTCAATCACTATTATTTATGCTTTTTCTCTAAGTCTTCAGAAAAACACACTCTCTCTCTGTCCTGTTTTAATGGCTTCTCCACCCCTGAGGCTTCTTCCAATCTCTTAATCTCTAACTTTTTGTGTTAATCTCATGAATCATCCCATTTTTTACTATTAGATTTTGACACCATTTTTGGCTTCAGCTCACAAGCTCGTGCATACCCATTACTATTTGATTCATGGTTTGAGCCTTTCTTTTAGTTTTACTTATGGAATTTATTGATTTCTTCTTCTTCTGCATAATCTTGTGTCTTTCTTCTGGGAACCCATTGCTACACTTCTACTTATCTATCATTGTTACCTCTTTTTTATTAAGGGGGTTTTGAAGTTTTAAATAGGGAAAAGCAGAAAGTGATAACCAAATGGAAAAGGAAAAACAAAGAGAATTTTTTGAATTTTTTTTCATTTTAATGCTGACGTGGCAAGATCTGAGATGTCCAAAAATGAGATCCATATCCCTCTTCTTCCCCATTATTACCTGGTTCTATTTTCCCATTTCCTTCCTCATCTCTATATCCTTCTACCTCAATCAATTTTCTAATTTCCTAGTGGTCATACCTCCTCATCCTCAAAGGCAATAAACTGAGAAATAGCTCCAGTTCAGAAGCAGCTTCAGGATGTGAAGTAGAAGGAAACCCACATAACAAAATCGCAAAGAAACAATCTTTAGCTCACAAATCTACTTCCAACCTAGGTATGGATTTCTTCAAGTGAAAGATAAATAGTATAAATCTACACAAGAACATAATAATTAAACACAAGGGCAAAGAGAGATAAAGAAAAAAGATGAAAAACCTGAAGCCGTAGTCTGAACCATTTAAGTATTGGGTGTGTAAGATTGAACCAAGAAACAGAGCATTGCCGTGAAAGAAGAAGAACCTATGTTAAGGATGCTATATAGAGAAGAAAACGAAGTAGGAGGATGAAGAGAAAGAAGAGGAATGAGAAAGGAAAATAGAACTAGGTATGGCCACGAGGAAATTTAGAGAATTGATTAAGGTAGAAGGAGATAAAGATGAGGAAGGAGATGGGAAAATAGAACTAGGTAATAATTGGGAAGAAGAGAGAAAATGGAAGGTGAAGAAATTATTATTTTACCTTTTTTATTCATAAAATTATTTCAAAAGTTTGAAATGTAGATTTTAAAATAGAAAAATACTTAATTATAATAATGACCTATTCTGCCACGTCACTTAGCAGCCCGCCATGTCAGATGCTGTTAGTGCCACATTAGCTTTTTTGTTTGGTGGATCTAACAGAGGGACCAAAATAAGACTACTTGCATATTTGAATGACCAAATTGAGACCTTTCAACTTTTGAATGATCAAATTGAGAGGATTTACATCTTTAAAGACCAAATTATTAATTCACTCTTAAAATAATTATATCTGAATCCATGCTGCTAACGTAGAATGCATGTATTAGCTCAAGGTTCTTCCATTCGATTAATCTTGGGGAAGAGCTAGACGGTGAGAAGGAGAAGAAAAGAAGGAAGATGAAAACTTTTGGTAAGTTATAGACTAGTTTGGGCAGCAACATCCTAAAGCAAAAAAAAAAGTTAAGATAGATGTTTGATATTTGTCTTTTGGATATACTTGTGTAAACAATGTATCCAGTGCATGCTACTACTGTATAATGTAGTAATTAGCTTGAGAAATGGTCCTTTCATAAAAATAACTATCACAAAAAGTATTTTTTAACCAATCATTATTACTTATCTCTTTTATATCATCTCACTACATGTTGATTGGTTATAAAACACTTTTGTGAGTTTTATGAGAGTAATTTTTGTGAAAGGGGTCTTCCTCGTTAGCTTGAGATGTTTCCATATGTTTAATCTAAGGTTTTTCTTCTCATAACATTTTAGGGCAATAGATAGGATTCCTTGATGTCAAAATATGTCTGTAAAAAATATTTGGATAGACTTTACGTATTTATTGGATTGGGTTGACTTGTAAATTTGCTAACTTAAACCCAATCCACTCACATTGGATTGGGTTGGATTCACATGTTAAATTAGGTTAAATTTTTTTCAACTTACACAACATGGTTTCAAAAATCCAACTCGAGTTGTTAACCTATACAATATGCTAGTTTCACATAAACAGTACTCTCACAAAAATCTCTCTCAACTTCTTATCAATGTTCATTCTATTTAGCTTACATCAGTATACATTTATTCAATAGCTAGAAATTTTTTTTAAAATTTGTGAGAATACTATCTATGTAACACCAGCATTTCTCTAACTCGTACACACACCATATATAGGGGATTGCTAACAATCTCCACATTTTTTAATGAACCATAAAATCATTCTTCTCCCTTTAAAAGGCACAATAAATGCAATGAGATTTTAGTCATTTGACTTATTTTATTTGAAAGACATAATAAATGTAATCGCATTTAAGTCATTTAGATCATTTTCTCAAAATTTGTGTTGTTAAAAAATTACTCAAATGCCCTTTGTATATATATACAAACATACATACATACATAATGAGGTGAGATCAATTGATACTATTGTAAGAATTCACACACTTATATTGGTTAACATCTCATTGTAGAATGTAATTTTCATTTATGTCAAATTTTAGAAAAATCGAATAACAATAAAATATGTAATCAAATAGTCGATTATTTCTTATATGTGTAAATTATATTATACGTTAATTTTATAAAGTATCTATGGAATACAAAATAATGTTTAATACTATTTTATAAGCATGATCTTTATAATAGAAACTTTAAATCCAACGGTATATTTTATGAGAAACTAATCTTATAAAAAGTTATTCAATAGTGTAAAATTAATTTTAATTGACACTAATGTCAATTGGTCCCACATATATATATACCCAAGAGGTTGTAATTGATCCGATTGCATATGTATAGATTAAGTTGGTTGAATTTACTGGGATTTTCTCCTTCAATGTGGGGTTAGAAACATGGACTGTGAACAATCATACTTTCTACTATAAGGTGTAGGTTAATATGTATTCATATCCTACTAGTATATCAAAAGGTTCCCATTATATGTGATAATTTATTTTCTCCAGCGTTCCTTTGCATAAGCACTGTGGTTTGGTTCATGGCTCTCCTTAAGAAAGAAATATGTATAATCATAGGATGCACATGACTGGTGGGCAATTCTAATTTGAATAACATGTAACCTCCCAATAGAGGAGGGCCAAGTCTTCTACCAATATGTGGCTACATATTATAGCTAATATGGGATTATCGAAATCAACACTGGATTTATGGTAAATCTATATAATCGAAATTATTGATTCAACAAGCTAAGAGTGATTTGCCATCAATCAATATAATCATGATGTGATCTCTAAGGATTAATATAGGAGCAGCAATGGATTGAAAGGCCCCTAAATGATTGATCACATTTCTCATATAACCATAGGTCATGTTATAATCCTTACATGGTGGAGGTAGAAATTTAGAGGAGTCAAAGTTTTTATGGCAACTATTCTCCACAAAATTCAATAGATTATATTGTTTCAAAACATTCAACCTTATTAAGTAAATGTAAGGTTATTTTAGAGCTCGTTTGCTTGGTTTTTTTTTTTACTAGAAGTTAGTTTTTTTTTTAAAAACACGTTTAAGTTTAAGCCGCATATTTATAGATTTTTGAAAAAAGTGCCTTTTTAAAAGTAAGTTTGGGTACTTTTTTCAAAAGATAAAAATTTTAGTTATGAAAAAAGTACTTACAGTAAAAGAGAGAGAGAGAGAGTTTTTTGGACAAAATTACCCCTGATTAAAATTCTCATTCACACAATACTTGATTATTTTAAGTTTAATTAAATACAAAAAATCTACAAATTTTAATTCTAAAATTTTTAATGAAAATTAATTAAATAATATATATTAGAAATTTAAATTTAATTTAACAAAAATTAATTTTCAAAATTTGTAATAAGTGCTTTTTTATCCAAACACAATACAGAAAAAGTGCTTATGTATACTCTTTTTAGTAATTTTACCAATACAAAAATGATTTTTTATTTCTGTATCCAAGCGGCTTTTACGATTAAAAGTACTTTTGTATTATTATATCCAAATACAAAACAACTGTTTTTTTCTAGTAAAAGCACTTTTGCTTGTAACATCTGCTCAAAAGTACAAGTTCATCCAAACAAACCTTTACTCTGCCATGGGTATGAGGTTCACTAGAGTATGCCTTAACTTCCCAAATATTGGATTTCCTTATTTTGGTGCAATCTAAACTGGTTCATGATTTTATCAAGTCATCTCCTAAAGACATGTCTGAAGGATATGTGTTACAATTTGACATATCTTCATTGAAGTAGTAGTTTTCTAATTGTCAAGTTTTGTAAATGTCAAGGAATCCAGCGAGTACGTAATGTTTGTTAAAAAATCTAATGTAAATTATCAGTATTTTGGTCAGCTTGTATGTATTTCTTCCTAAACAATGTACTATTAATTCATGTATTAAAAACAAGAAACTAATTTTAGGGCCATGTTACAGTACCCCCAATTTATGGTGCCATTGGCAACATGGCACCATGCATCACCATTATATGCACAAGTCGTTTTTCATTTAATGGTGATTATGGTGCCACGCCATCGATGGCACCATACCTTTTATGTACTTAATTATGCTCAAAATACAATGCAGCTATCGTAATATAAATTGAGGTGTCGATCCACAAAGAGTTGAGAGAAACACTACAAGGTAATCACTTGAGAGAAAATATTAAATGACAATTGATGAGAGTGTAAAAACAAATATTAAAACCTATCTAAGATGCGTAATTAAATTGTAATTAGAATGCGAATAAAGAGACAAGCAAAGCTTCGGGTTTCCATTGATTGGATCCAATACCTTGATTTTTGTTCCTAATTCAATTCACATACTCAATTAGGAATTATAGCATCAATACCCTAATTGGAAGATATAGCAATTAAATCCCTTAATTTCCCAAATCAATTCTCGGATTAATTTCTCCCTTTTCAAAACATGGGTTCCATATATGAAAATCATACCTAACGAAGACATTATGTTAAGAAGGAAACAATAATACAATAGGAGATCACATTCTTAGCATGAAAAACCTCTTAATTGAGTCACAACAAACATTCATAAAGTCACAACAAACATTCATAATCCTATAACTTAACACTATAATAATATTTAATCTAGTTGTCTCAACTTATTCCAAATCAAATAGAGAAACTAATCCTAGAGTTTTAAACAATCAAACTCAAAACATGAATTGAAACATTGTTAAGGAGTTTACACCAATCAACTTCTACCTTAGGTTTTCCCCAAAGTTTAGCCAAGTATGTTTACTGACAAACCAAGTATTCCATGAGTGGCAATCTTCATCTTCACCGATTAGAGGAGGAAATCTATAAGCTTTTCCAGGGAAATCACGTTCTTTTTCGCTTTCCTAGACGATTGGAGAAAGAAACTCTCTTTTCTAATATTTCCTAAAACTTATTTTGATATAAATTTGCTGATTTTTTATCACAAAGCACGTGTAGGCGCTGCAACTTTGTGGTCTGAGTGCCACGACTCGGGGTTCTGGGAACTTCCTTGGAATTTAGTGGTTAACATTGCAGCTCGGAGGGTTGAGCGTCGCAATGCTGTGTTATCGGGTTTTCTTTATGTTTAGGCATTATGGTTTCAGCTAGTGGGGGCCCGGCGTTGTAGCTTTTGGCTTAGGCTGTTTGAGCATCCTCTGGGTGTCACGACTATGTAGTCATTGACTTGCTCCCTTTTTTGCAATTTAGGTGCCGCAACTTCAACTTCCCAAAGCCTCAGTGCCACTGTCTCTGACCTAACTTATGCATTCTTTACTTGAGATCCTGAAATTTAATCACAAAAGCATACTTAGAGATTTCCTTTCATTTTTTAGCACTTTAGCTCAACAATAAGGTATGTAAAGTGCACTTTCGCACACTCATCATTATTGTAAAAATTTCCCCAATTATAATGGTTCCTTTGATATTAATGTTGTTTCAAAGGTCTTGGATCAGCTTAAATAGTTGGTGTCATTGATTTAAGTGAGAAATTGTTATTGCTCCCCAGGTGACCTTTTCTATCACTTTTTCTTCTCCTCTTTCTTTACAGAAGTATCTTCTTTCTTTTCGGAAGCTTTTCCTCTTCCTTATTGAAATATTTTCTCTTTTTTGCGTACAAGGTTTGTTTGGGTTGAAGATTTGAAACTATTTTTTTACCATATCTACAACAATAGTCTTTAATAAGAAAAATGATGTAATTATGAAGACAAACTCTTAGAGCGAATTATAAGGTGTGCTGCCTCTATTTAATAGTCCTCCTAGTGCTATTTTTTTGGATTTCGTATTGTTGTAATTGTTACACCTCAACTTAGGGATGTGAATGACATAGTATATAAGGATGATCCTTGTATCTCGAAAGCCTCAGGCAAAGATCCAATGTATATTGCAAACACAATTTATAAAAAATCCAAAAATTTTATTAGAAATTTGGCAGAGTGTCTCTTATAAATAAGACATCGCCAAACAAACAGTAAAAAAAAAAACTAGTTTGGAGTTAAGCTTTAGCACTAATCAAAAGTTCAAAAAAAATCCATAAATAAAAGAGCTCTGCCCTGACAACAGAATTATCCAAAAATACCAATATCTTAAAAGTGTTCAAAACATGCGTAGAAAACATGTCATAGGTGACTGCAAATGACATCCTTAGAGTAACCAAGATTGCTTCTTACAATACCTTGTTGAGTCAAACACCACAAGTTAGGCTTGTGGAGGTTGCTGATGAACATCCTTTGGAGCTAAAATTATGAAAAAATAAAGGGATGAGTCCACTGACTCAGTGAATGAAAACATGCCCAACAAGAATTAGGACACCACACAAAAATAAGCACATACTAGTAAAGGGTTTTCTTTCAGGAAAATATGAGACATAAATCAGGACCTAAATCACAATCAATAGTTTAGTTTCATAAGCAAAAGTAATCAATAAAAATAGAATCAAGCAGAGAAATAATCCCAACAAAAAAGCCCAAGATGTAACCTTACCAAATTGAAATATGCTAATAAGGCTATTAGGCGTCGGTGAGTTATCTGTGCTGACGAAAATGCATATATATTATGCAAAAATGCAATTATCTTAAGTCCAAGTTATCACAAATTTATGTTATTCAATTATGTTTGGTGTATTATGCATGAATAAAAACTAATAAAAAAGGAGTTATTAAGTAATTTTGGAAACCACGTCTATTCTCTTAATAAAAACTCGATCAAGATATAGTATACTTACATGTTTGAAATTGGGGAATTTCTAAGCTACCTCTGATAGTATGTGCTACAGGATGTGTTTTTTATTATTTTAATTTTAAAAAACAATTTAAAAGAATCTTTTTTTTTAATTTTTTAATTTTTTGATTTATTTTTGATTACTTGTGTTATGAAATTTTTTAAATTGTTTCTTAAAATAAAAAAAGTTCCAATAATAACTATCCTATCAAAGCTAGGATAACAAACACTTTAAAATTGTGATTGTTCAATGAGAAAAACATGTATAGTTAAGAAATATTTTTTATTAAATATAAAGTTACAATACCTTCTCTCTCTATCTCTCTTCTATATATAGCTTTGGGCCGCCCTAAAGGTTTTAATTTTTTAAATATAATGTGATGTTTGACATTTAAATATAAAAATATTATAATTTAACTTTCTAAATCAAAAAAATTATTTTTAAAGAGGACTTTAAGTTTTTTACTAAAACATTTTAGTTTCTTTCATAATAAAAAAAATCTTTTAACTTCATATTATATTAGAATAAGATGATAACAAAAATAATTAAAAATTTTAAAACAAAATAATAATAATAAAAAAATTCAAATAAACAAAATGATAAAATAAACACTATGCAAAAGTTTAAAACAAACCACTGTCATAATACACATAAAATAGTAACAGGCTAACCTTACATGCAGTTCATCCCAATTAGGCTAGTTTCCTCTTTTTTTTTAACATTGTGCTTACACGCCACTCTTTGTCTTTTGACTGTACTCACTTTTTATTGTCAAACTTTTGAAGGCACTAGTAGAGGTTGAGAAATCTGGACTTTTAATTCTTGGCAAGCATGTACTATATTTTGTTAGTGAGATTAAACTTGAAATTCTTGCTAATTTTAGGTTTTTTAGAAATTATGATCCAATGCATGTCAAATTATAATGAATTTAATATTATTATGAATTTAAAATAAAGAGTATTTGCTTTATGCCTTTATATTTATTGTTTTTAGTTTTCTATACTTTTTTTTTTACATATTTAAGTTTTCAATTTTTTTCTTCACAATTTTTACGGTTGAGAATTTTTTTCCTAAGAGCTCCGCCCCTCTCTCTCTCTGTATATATATATATGAAACAATTGACACCAAATTCATGCAAATGAAACTTAATTTAAACAAAACATAAATTTACAAAAAATTATATATTGATGAATGCAGCAAGAAGGAAAATACTAGGAAGGTCTTCTTCCATATTTTTTTAACAAGGAAATTACTTGGAAGTTGGATACTATGAACTATATATTAATTTCTTGGCGTTTTCCACATATCATTTAATAATTTTTATTGGTCTGGTTACTAAATGGTTGGCTTAATTGGGACCATCAAGAAGGCACCTCGAAGGAGTCTCCACCAGACCATCATTACGCTTGTTTACTGGGGAAAACACTAAAATCAAACGTGGCCTTGTGGTCACAATTTTATAATATATTGAAAAGCTTTTTCTAGTGACAATAGTGTTTCGAAGGACAGAGACAATTTTAGATTTCATTTTTTTTTTTGGGTATCAATTTTAGATCTCTTTTAGTCAAAGTTTTTTGGGGCCAAATGAAACTTCATTACAACCAACAAACAAAAGTACAACCAGAATTACAAACACAACATAGTCTCCTACCTAATTACTGTACTATCTCGAGGACAATCCTGATCAAGAATAGCAGAAAGAGAGGATGGGGGGTGGGGGGGTGCAAACCCAATCCAGAGATATTTTAATTTTTTTAGATATTTTAAAATTTAAATATAAATATAAACTTTTATATATTTTATATTTAAATATTTTATATGCAAAATTAAAAGTACCAAACACTAGTTAAGGTTAAAGTTGAACCAGTCATGTTATATGTAACAGAAAAGTAAGCGAGTCAATGAAGTCAATCTACTAAAGCATCCGAGAAATTCATGGTACAATTATATATTTGGAATCCAACGAGACTCCAACACCTTCAGTTTCTACTTTCTACATAACAATAATTTAATAACAGAAATGGTGGCCATCCATTTTCCAAATTGGCGCATTATGATTTATAAATGGGTGCTCCACAGACAGGACTGGTACCAGGGATAACACATATACCACTGATCTTTCTTCACTATTTATCTCCTTCTTCTCATACACAGGCACAGCATGGCTCCCCCACCTCCCTCTCTAGTGTTTACAGTGCGGAGGAGCCAACCGGAGCTGGTAGCTCCAGCGAAGCCCACCCCGCGTGAAGTGAAGCTACTCTCAGACATAGATGACCAAGATGGCCTACGTTTTCAAATTCCAGTTATACAGTTTTATCGCTACGATCCATCTATGGCAGGGAAAGACCCTGCTAAGGTCATTAGGCAGGCACTCGCAAAAACACTTGTGTTTTACTACCCATTTGCGGGTAGGCTAAGGGAAGGTCCTGGCAGGAAGCTCATGGTGGATTGTACTGCTGAGGGTGTTGTGTTCATCGAGGCTGATGCGGATGTGAGACTTGAGCAATTTGGTGACGCTCTTCAACCGCCGTTTCCATGCCTTGAGGAGCTCCTTTACGATGTTCCTGGCTCCGGAGGAGTCCTTAACTGTCCCCTGCTGCTTATACAGGTAACAGGTTATATATATATATATATGCAGCTTTTATAGGCAAGAAAAGGAAGTTGCTAAAATTTTATTTTCTTTCTATGATATCTGTACTTTTTCTTTTTAGTTCATGATTCTGGTAAACTTAATTTGGCACATTATCATTCATGTATATCAAAGGTAAGCTAAATTAAATCCCTTTATTTTAACTGACGGGCTAAACTCTAATATAAAAATATGAACAAGTGTGTTTATGCATGGATCGATTGAAAAGAAGAAGTGTCTAGTGATTAAATATTCTCTTCATATTTTTATAAATACCACTTAATTTTGTTTAAATATTTTTTAATAAATTACAACCTACTAGGTAATTAAAAAGATGCTTTTTTCATATATCAAGACAATGGCCAATAGTCTTGTTAATTATTGGTGGCGCATGGCCAGTATACCAAACAAATATACATGATTAGTGTCTGCACATTTTTTTCTCAAAGGGTCCCGCCTCCTTATCTCGGGGTCATCGGTGCTGTTATCCTTATCCTTCTTTGTGAGCAGCCAAGCACCTCAAATTTATTAAAAAAATTCTAGTATTGCGTAACTTCTCTATGGATATACATGTTTATCAATATATTTTTTTAAAACATTAGTCTTACATAAGTATTTTTACAAATCTTATAAAAGTTTCTATACTTATCACCATTCATTCCACTTATCTTATATCAGCACACACTTATGTGAGTTTTGTGAGAATACTATTTATGTGAAACCTGCCTTTTTTTTCTCATGTGACATTCTCATCTCTCCCATCTTTTCTCATTTTTTTGTGAGAGATTGTGTGAGTACTTTTGTAAGACTAGCAACTCTCAATTTATTATACTAGTGTTTTAACATGCAGGTTAATTTATTTAAAATATTTAAAATTTTAATTATCTATTATCTCATTATTATTTAAAAATATAGTTAAAAAATTAGAAAAGTAATTAAAATTAATATAATAATTAATTTAGTCTGTTGGTCTAACTTTCAAAATCATATATATTAATATAAATAAATATGAATGAAATGGTTTTGACTTTTAAATGGTGTGTAAGGGCAATTATCATTATTCTATATG
Organism: Ceratonia siliqua; assembly: GCA_034509205.1. Taxonomy (NCBI): domain Eukaryota; kingdom Viridiplantae; phylum Streptophyta; class Magnoliopsida; order Fabales; family Fabaceae; genus Ceratonia; species Ceratonia siliqua. The sequence goes on from JASKGM010000009.1 coordinate 3,371,375, forward strand.
TTTTTCTTTTCTTTATATAAAAACTAATTGTAGATGTAAGTATATCAAAATTTGACGAGAAACAATTTAATTTGAATATTATGTTGTAGTCATAATTAACTATACCATAAAATTATGTCAGGATATCGGGCAAATTTGATAAAATATGAATAACAAAGATTTTGTCTAGGATTCTCTTATATGCTAATAATGGCTTGAAAAAAATAGGTAACACGTATGGAGTGTGGCGGTTTCATCTTTGCCTTGCGCTTAAATCACACCATGAGCGACGCAGTTGGTTTGGTCCAATTTATGAGTGCGTTGGGCGAACTAGCTCGCGGGGCTGATGAGCCTTCAATTCCACCCCTGTGGCGTAGAGAGCTTCTAATTGCAAGAGACCAACCTCGTGTAACGTGCACCCATCGAGAATATGAAGAAGTGGCTGACACCAAGAGAACCATCATCCCCTTGAACGATATGGTCCACTGCTCTTTCTTCTTTGGACCAACTGAGGTAGCTGCTATTCGTAGTCTCATCCCTCATCACCTTAATCATTGTTCCAATTTTGATATCCTCACTGCATGCCTTTGGCGTTGCCGCACGATAGCACTACAACCAGACATTGACGAGGAGGTTCGCATAATTTGCATTGTTAATGCACGCTCCAAGTTTAGCCCTCCCTTGCCAACTGGTTACTATGGCAATGCATTTGCGTTTCCGGTGGCGGTCACCACCGCAGGGAAGCTCTGTGATAATCCATTGGGGTATGCTTTAGAATTAGTGAAGAAAGCAAAAGCTGATGTAACTGAGGAATATATGCACTCATTAGCAGATCTAATGGTGATCAAAGGACGACCTCACTTTACTGTGGTGAGATCCTACCTTGTTTCTGATGTGACACGTGCAGGGTTTGGAGAAGTGGATTTTGGATGGGGAAAGGCTGTGTATGGTGGGCCAGCCAAGGGAGGAGTTGGAGCCATTCCTGGAGTGGCAAGCTTTTACATACCATTTAAGAATGCTAAAGGAGATGAAGGTTTAGTGATACCAGTTTGTTTACCAGCTGACGCAATGGAGAGGTTTGTGAAAGAGTTGGATGACAAGCTTAAGAACCATATCCAACCTTCAAAGGATGGTCAAAATACTAGTTTTATCTTGTCTTCCTTATAAGTTTTAGCTTTTAGCACTCGTTGATGTGAATGGAGAGCGCAGGCCGACAAGAAATGAATCACAAGAAAGACTTTGACGATTTGACGATATAGTGATTCAACATCTATGTATTGCTACACAAATAATGAGTTTTATAATTTATTTTTGTTCTGTAGATTTAGAGGTTTTATATTGGTTTACTTTAATCTAACCGATCGAGCACATCCTCAAATTAATCTCCCCAATATTTGATTTTGCAAACAAATATATATTCAAAATTAGTGTTTTGAACATAATATCGTGTGTCAATTTATTTTTAATTATATTAACTAAATTAATTATTTAAAATCTTTTTGAATAACAAATTATTAATTATTATTTAATAAAAATATTATTCATATTATATAAAAGATATTATATTTTATTTTTAAAAATAAAAATAGATAATGCAAAATTACTTAATAACTACCAAATGATTATCTCCAAGAAGAAGATTAGGATTCCCTTGCTACTTAGTTTATGCTAATATAAAATATTATGACAAAAATAAGAGGTAAATAACACAAACTTAGTGAGAGCATATTAAACAAAGTGGATAGGATACAAAACAAAAATTTGCATGTGTTTCACTTGTATAAACATTTTACATCGAGAATCAAGACAATAATTTTAGTAAATATAAATTCAAAACATAGTCAAGACAAGGTTCAATATCTATTTCTAATTATTTGTATCTCATAATATCATCGTAAAGATGATTCATGATAATTCTATAAATCAAGCTCTTTTTTCCAAGGAGGCTGTTTTCATAAAAGAAACTTTATGCAATGTCATTAAATAACATGTGCTAAAACATAAAAATAATTAATTGGGTTCTCGTCAACTTTGATTTGAAACATCATTTGGATCAAGAAATACTAGTTCGAAAAAGTCAAGTATTTATAAACAGATGAAAATGTAATGAGAGACATTATTTTGAAGAATAAAAAGTGCCACAATGTTTAATATCCACGATTCATCACCTGAAGCCTTGACAACACAAGCCTGAATTAACTCTCAAGACTCACTTGATGTTGGCAATGGAGTCTCCAACAAATCTACCATACTCAAATAATTTTAAAAAATCAAAATAAGTTCAAGAATAAAAAAATAACAATGGACAACCAATAGGGTGAGTAACCAGACTAATTCAAAATCGAAACCATTCACAAGAGACACCCTCAAGGAAGATTTACTCCCAATAATTTATCCATAACCTATACACACTACACGTTCGCATAAATCCATACTAATCGTTTAGGGGTTATTCAAGACAATAATAAGAATTTAAGCATATTACAAGCAAATTCAAATTAACTAATTTACTTTACTGCAAACATACTTTAATTCATAAAAATGATTTAAAGAAATAGTCTAGCTTTGCTTTTACCAAAAGACATCAAGATTTAAGAGTTTAGGGTTAGCACAAATTTAAAAGCCCGTTTGGACAGGGTTATGCTTTTTAGCATGTGCTTTACGTAAACACCTGATTTTGTCCGGGTAAATTTACTGTCACAACGTGACGGATGGCCGAAACACAGAGATTTTATAAAAAATGAAGTCGCTACCAATTAATTAGGAGGATAATTGGAATCCTCTAAAAAACCAAAAAACTGGCCTTTGCAACCAGAGGAAAGGTTCGG
>JASKGM010000009.1:3374281-3389607 GCA_034509205.1 Ceratonia siliqua
TTCCTAGAGTTTTTGGATGTATGTCATTTGTTCACATTCACAGTCCAAATAGAGGAAAGCTCGATCCAAGAGCCGTCCGATATATTTTTGTGGGTTATTCCTCAACTCAAAAAGGGTACAGGTGCTATCATCCTCCTACAAAAAGATATTTTATTTCTATTGACGTAACCTTTTATGAAAATGTGTCATACTTCACTCAACCTTATTTTCAGGGGGAGACCACATTCTTAGAAGATAAGGATAGAGATTTGTTTCTTCTTAACCTACATTCTATGTCTATACCCATATCTTCTCAACCTCCTAAACCTCCCAAACCTCCTTTAGCTTCTCAGACTTCTGAACCTCTTGAAATCACGCCCACAGGTGATGTTACGAATTACCCACGATTTTCTCAGGTGTCTCAAGGAAGCAAAATCTAGATCCCAAACCAGTGCAAGTTCAATCATCAACTCCTAACCCTAAGAATGAGGTTCTTGATTCTGAAAATGAGGAAAAAATTTCCAGCCCTTCATCGGCAGTTGATTTTGAAAATGAGGTAACAAAATCTAGCCTTTCATCAGCAGTTAAACTTGTATCTGATATTGATTTGCCTATTGCTGTACGGAAAGGCAGTAGAGAATGTACAAAATACCTATTATATCCTCTCTCACACTTTGGGTCTCTTAAAAAATGTTCATCATCCCACAGGAGGTTCCTAGTAAGCCTGAACACTATGTCTATTCTTACTACATTATCTGAGGCTTTATCTTGTGAACATTGAAAAAATGACATGAATGTTGAAATGGCAGCTTTGAACAAGAATTAGACTTAGGAAGTGGTGACTTACCTAAGGGAAAGAGACTAGTAGGATGCAAATGGGTTTATATTGTGAAGTACAAGGCCGATGGCATTCTTGAGAGGTACAAAGCCAGATTAGTTACAAGGGATATACTTAGACATATGAGATAGACTATCAGGAAACTTTTGCCCCTGTTGCCAAGATGAACACAGTCAGAGTTCTGTTGTCCTTAGCAGCTAACTATGATTGGCACTTACAACAATATGATGTGAAAAACGCCTTCTTACATGGAGACCTTGAGGAGGAAATATACATGAAAATTCTACCAGGCTTTGGTGGAAATCTAGGTGCCAACAAAGTATGCAGGCTAAAAAAGGCATTGTATAGACTAAAACAATCTCCAAGGGCTTGGTTTGGGAGGTTCATGAAAGTGATGATAGCAATGGGCTACAAGCAGAGTCAAGGCGATCATACTCTCTTCATTAAACACTCAGAATCAGGGAGAGTTACTATTCTCTTGATATATGTTGACGATGTGATAGTCACAGGAGATGATGAGATGGAAAAACAAGCTTTTATACACAGATTGGGAAAAGAGTTTGAAATCAAAGAACTTGGGAGATTAAAATACTTCTTGGGAATTGAAGTAGCACACTCAAAACAGGGAATCTTTATTTCTCAATAGAAGTACATTGTTGATCTCTTGAAAGAAACTGAAAAAGTAGCCTGCAAACTAGCTAGTACACCAATAGATCCTAATCACAAACTAGGAGAAGCAGAAGGAGATATAGTTGTTGATAAGGAGATGTATCAAAGATTGGTTGGAAAGCTCATTTACTTATCTCACACTAGACATTATATTGCCTATGTTGTGAGTATAATAAGTCAAGTCACGCATAATCCAAAAGAGATGCACTTGCAGGCTGCTTATAGGGTATTATACTACCTTAAAGGAACTCCAGGAAAATGGATCTTGTTTAAAAAGAGTAGCCTAGTTCTTGAAGCATATACAGATGCCGACTATGATGGTTCAGTGACTGATAGAAATTTGGTCACATGAAGGAGCAAGAAACAGAATGTTGTAATTCGGTCAAGTGCAGAATCAGAATTTCGAGCAATGGCTCAAGGGGTTTGTGAGCTGCTGTGGCTACAAATATTTTAGAAGATTTGAAGATTAAGTGGGATGGTCCTATGAGACTCTAATGTGACAATAAATCTGCAATTAGTATTGCACATAATCCGGTGCAACATAATAGAACAAAACACATTGAGGTAGACAGACACTTTATCAAGGAGAAGCTGGACAGTGGCTTGATTTGTACACCATATGTGCCCTCTAACTCACAACTTACAGATGTGCTTCCAAGGGTTTAAACAATCCCAAGTTCCAAACAATTATTTCCAAGTTGCGAATGGACAATATTTATTCACCAGCTTGAGAGGGAGTGTTGAAATAAACTATTTCTTATCTGAGTTGGGGTAATAACTGTAAGGGTTGAAAAATGGTTGTAGTGGACCTTTAATTGTGGTTAGATAGAGAAAAGCAGGAAGATGTGTTCCCTGGGTGGTTGAGGGTCTTTATGCTCCCGTGTATATATTCTTTCAAGTTGTAAGCATTTGTTAATATCAATACATTCATTTTTCTTCACAATCACCATAAAGAACCCCACGACCTAGTGTGCCTTTTAAGTACCGGAGTATATTATGAATTGCATCCTAGTGATCGGTACGAGGGGAAGACATAAACTAGCTCACTATACTTACTACAAATGAGATATCCGGACGAGTCACAGTAAAATAATTAAGCTTTTTTACCATCCTCCTATACATTTCAGGATCTGATAGTAACTCTCCACCATAGCTGTAAGTTTCAAGTTAGGAATCATGGGGGTTTCACATGGTTTGGCTCCAAGTACACTCGTCTCAGACAGAAGATCTAAGACATATTTGCATTGATATAGAAATATACCCTTTCTACTCCTAGTTACCTTAATTCCCAAGAAATATTTCAAGTTCCTCAAATCTTTGGTCTGAAATTTGGATTGAAGAAAGTTCTTAAGGGTAGAGATACCACCATTGTCACTTCTAGTTATCACAAAACATACATAAAAATCAGGACGCATCCAACACTAGAATGTCAATAGAAGATGGAGTGATCATAACTACTCCGTTACAAACCAAACTCAAGGACTACGTCACTTAACCTCCCGAACCATGCTCGAGGAGATTGCTTTAGTCCATACAATGACTTCCAGAGTCAGTATACTTTCCTACTCTCCCTTCTCCTGTTACTCTTTCCCTCCCTTCTTCCTCTCTTCTTTTCATAGGTTACAAACATCAAGTGTAATCTTACACACAAAATTGCACATTTGTGGCTCACACATTTTAAACATAGAGAATTTTCAATGCAGTCACTGCGAAGTACTTCCCCAAGATTTTCTACAATATCCAGTATTTTTCCTGGTTGACAATAAGGAAGCAAATAATATGAGTAAGGAAATTTAGTCCTTGTTGATGTTAATTTGTTAACTTTCACTTGCAATAGGTCCCCCTGAATATATTTGGTATATGTAACCTTCCTTAGACGTTGTAGGTTAACTATCTTGTTTGGGTTGTAGGAAGTGATTTGTGCTGTTGGGCTTTTTGATGGAAGCTTGGGATATTTAACCTTTACTTTTCTCCTTTACATCTGTTGGGCCATATCCACGATTTGGCCCAACCCCACTGGCTACATCCTTCGAATCTCAATCTTAGCCTTGTGACCATTGATGTGTTATGAACCATGGCAGGTATAACTCACCCTAAAAGTTAGCTTGTAGGGGAGGGTACCTGCCATGGTTTGTAAACCCACATGCCCAGCTCATACTAGGTGATATGGAACTTCTTGCGGACTATGGGATCATAACTATTCTAGCCTCCTCAACTGCTGACATCCACGGCGTCATTTACTTTGGTTGCTCGCTCAGGGTAGCATTTACTTTGGCGACTGGTACTCAGGCCTCTCCCTTTCGTTCCTCTCCAGGTAGCCCTCTCCATAATGCCGGTCGGCCAAAGGATTGTTACTGCTCTGATACCATTTGTTAGAAACCATGACAAGTAAAACTCATCCCAAAAGCTAGCTCGTAGGGGAGGGTGTCTGCCATGGTTTATAAGTCAACATTCCCAGCCCATACTAGGCGATGCGGGACTCCTTGTGGACTATGGGATCATAACATGATGACGTTCCTCTCCACTACTTCTTCGGTGGTGTCGTTCAAAGTTGCCTCCAGAAACTCAGCTGCCTAAAATACCCCACCCTTATGGTTTTCCCTTTTGAATTCGGCCATCTCCAGTCTTCGTGTTCTTGATTCCAGGTGTTGTTCTTGCTCCCCGGATTTCCCTTGTCATTTGAAGACACCAGGGTTTTGTCATCAGGGGCTGCTTCTGCCTGAGTGTCTAGGTTCGTTGTAGGTGACGCTTGACTCTGCAACATCTGGTTCATCTTCATCAACAGCATCTCCAGATTCTTTTCTAATACTGGAATTCTTTGTAAACCTCCTTGTATAGCCTCATACCGTCTTTGCACCATTTCTTTAACAGAACCCATTTGTTTCTCCAAGGTCTCTGGTCATTCTTCCATCGTCCTTCCAGTTCTTGGATCAAGTGCTTTGATACCACTTAATAAGAACTAAGTTAGGGACTACACAGAACAATGAACTCCCAAAACATAATTCCAAAAATACTGATATTCCATAACCAAAATAGGATTTGAATTGATACAGAATAATCAAAACATAGAACCAAAAGACAACAAGAAGAACCCGGTAGATATTCGAGAGACCTACCACTCTCCCAACAAGTCCAAAACCACCCTAAGAGTCACTAGGACCCTCCCACAATACTAAAAGGAAAACCTAAGATGGCAGAGAAACCTTACTATCATTAATGTTCTAACTACCAGACCATAGAAATAAATATCATAATAACTACATTTACTTCCCTAACTCTTTTGTCTTTTGCACTTTATTGGTCCTTCGTCTAGCATAAGTAAACCCCATGGGGTCTTATCAGACATCTAACTGATAAAGAGGCCAATGAGAGGAGGCGGCCAAAGAGATTAAGAGACGAACGGATGCCAACCTCGCAATAGGAGAGAAGGTCTCCGAATAGTCAACCCCATATGTCTGGTTATATTCTTTAACTACCAACCAAGCTTTAAGACGAGCAAATGAACCATCAGGATTGACTTTGACCGTGTAAACCCACTTACACCCAACTACTTGTTTCTAAGAGGAAGAGAAACAAGCTCCCATGTATTAATGTGATCAAGAACCAACATTTCTTCCTTCATCGCGGAAGTCCAGCCATAGTAAAAAAGTGCATCCCTCACTATTTTAGGAATAGACACAGAGTCTAGGGAGGCCACAAAAGTTTGAGAGAAAGGAGACAAATGGTCATAGCAAACAAAAAAGGAGATAGGGTAAGTACAAGAGCATTTATCTTTCCGTAAGGCAATGGGGAGATCAAGAGACGGATTGGGAGACAAGGAAGGCGGTAGTTACAGTTAAGAGTTTCTAGAGGAATGACTGGTACATGTTGAGTGGCAAAGCTGAGGGTGGCTTTAAGGCATGAGGTCTGCCGGAATAACATTGGGTGATGGGAGGACAAGGGGGTTCAGGTGGAACAGTGGACATTGAGTGGACACGATAGACCAAAAAATCATCGTCAGAGGTATATGACACAAGACTTTCTAACTTGAAAAGGGTAGTCTAAAAAAAAGTGACATCAGCAGTGTTAGAATCCCCATTAATCAAGTTTATTCTAGAAGAAACAAGAGAGACGAAGAGCTAATTGATAGGGATGATAAGGATCACGCCAGTAGACCACCAATTAATTAGGTTTACGTAAGGAGGAATAAGGTATGGGACAAAGGGAATTAATGGCAGTAACTGCACGCCTTATATGGAAATCAGCAGGTCAATGATAATTAAGTAGGGGCAGTATTTTGGGCAAGTTTTAAGAAGTGAACTCGTAGGTTGTTATTAATGTTTTCTTTTGGAATAAAGCCTGATTGCAAGGCTATTGCATGTTTAATTTATTTCCTGGTCTAAATTAAGTAATTTCCTTTTATTGTAATGTTTCCCTCCTTGTGGTTGGAAGACTATTTATAGTCTCTTTTTCAATGGAATAAGATATGCAAGAATTATAATCATCAACTCAGTGTTGATTTGGGAGGCCAGGCAACCTTGAATTGCGTACTTGGAGGTAGTGGATCCCTTGAAGAATCCAAACTCAGCTTTAACAATCATCAAAGGGAAGCTCAGGAAGACAGATCTTGTAGCCTTTCCAGTGGTGAAGTATTATACACGGGCAGCTTCTAAGGCTTGTAACAAGTAGATACAACAACTTTCCAAACTCAGGAGAGCAACATTTATACCCCTTTGAGTTTGAGGGTAGCCAAGGAAAAGACACTTCAAAGATTGATGGTCAAGTTTTGGAGTTTGAGGCCGCACATCATGGACAAAACAAGTGCAACCAAAAATACGGGGAGACAAGGGAAACAGATGTTGAGAGATACAAAATAGAGTAAGGAATTTGGCCATTCAATATAGAAGAAGGCATTCGAGTAATTAAGAAATATGCAGTAGAGACTGCATCAGCTCAAAACAATTTGGGAACTTTGATGTAAAATAAAAGGGCTCGAGCAACTTTCATCAAATGTTTATTTTTTCGTTCAGCTACTCCATTTTGTTGAGGGGTGTACACACGGGAAGACTGGTGCATAATGCCACGTTGTGCCATAAAAGATGAGAAAAATTCTGTGGCATTATCACTGCGTAAAACTTTGATAGTAGTATTAAACTAATTTTGAACCTGAGAACAAACAATAGAGAAAACAAAGAACACTTTTGAATGATTTTTTATGGAATATAATTAAGTTGCACGAGAATAATTATCAACAAAAGTAATAAAATATCGAAAACCAATTTTAGACAATACTGGACGAGGACCCTAAATATCAGAATGAACAATATAAAAAAGGGATGCAGCCCGTTTATTGACTCTTGAAGGATAAGACAAACAACAATGTTTAGTAAACTGACAGGACTCATATTTTAACCTAGACATAGAACTGGCACTAGAACATAACTGCTTCGAACTTTGTAGAGGGGGATGAACCAAATGACAATGGAGATCCAAACGAGACAAGGTGTTGGGACAGGCAACTGAGCTAGAAACCGAAGGGGGCGAGCACTCCAAGATGTATAGACTGTTTGACTCGTGGCCTCTACCAATAATCCATCGCGTCCCAAGATCTTGAAAAACACAATGGTCAGGAAAAAATTCAATACTGCAGTTTAAGGCTCTGGTGATTTTTCTAACAAACGTTAAATGAATGGAGATTGGGATAAGTACAACACATTGGATAGGGGTATGGAAGATATGAGGTAAGTAGTGCCACTGCCAACAACTGGTGAGGTAGAGCCATTGGCTGACACGAATTAGATGAGATGTTGGGAAAAAAGAAGAAATAATACCTATGTCTCCTGGCATATGATTTGTGGCACCTGAGTCAATGACCCAACCGCTCGCTGTAGAAGGCAAGCAGTGGAAATACTTGTTTGGGCAGTGCGGGCTGTATGAGGTGGAGCATACTGGGTAGCCGGGAATTCTGTATAGCAGGCAAACTCATAAGGCGTCATAGGGACCATCTTAGTGTCACTCTCTAGGACATTATCTTGAGCAGTAGTATTTGCAAACTGTTGTTGCTTTGTAAGAAGCTTTGGTAGCTTAATATGCCTGGATTCCTTAGTGATACACTATCCTAGTATCACTAGTATCACGTCCGCCACTCCGTCCACTTCTAGAACCAACACGACCACCTCTACCACTAGTACCCACAAAGGTAGAAGAATCACTAGGTCTAGCTTGACTTTTAGAGGACTCTTTAGAAGTTCAAAAAAGGCGAAAGTACACATTCTGTAATTTCAACATATCAGATCCAATTAGAATTTGTAAACAGTCAACACTGTAATCATCTGGGAGACTAGTAAGAAAGCACATGGTAGCTAACTGCTCTCTTTGCTCCCTCATCGCCCTCACATTACTAGGGCTCCGTTTAGTGCGCCGCATAGGATAAGACACTGGATAGTATTATATAAGTTATCCACCTGATAAGCTTTTATAATATCATGTGTTTGTTGTGACACCGTATAACACAATGAATTGGATAACATAATCTTATCATTTGTTTGTTCCAACAACGTATAATATGTAGGATTATATAACATAATAATGGTGGGGCGATGGTGGTAGTAGTAGTGGTAGTGGTAGTGGTCGGGTAGTGGTGATAGTGGATGATGGAGGGGGTGGGGGTGGGGGGTGGTGGTGGTGATGGCGGTGGCAGTGGTGGTACTAGCGGTGCAGTGTTATATTATAGTGTTATACCAACCCCCTCACCCTGTATTTTCTTATACGGTGATAATCGTATAAAAAGTTATAACCATATAAGCTAATATAATCCTTTGTGCTCGCTAAACATCGTATAAGACTGTATTGTATTAACTTATACTATCCAATGCTCTTTTATACGGCTCACTGAACGGGGCCTAGTAATGGGCATCAAGGTATTAAGCTCTTCGTACACTTTCTTGAACTGAGCGAAGTAATCAGTCAAGAGACATCCTTCTGTTTTGCCGTATGGAACTCCTGTACCATATCATGGATATGGGACATATCCTTCTTTCCTAAATATAGGGACCCTAAGTATTCCGAGAGGTCTTTGACTGTATCACAGTGGGTGGTCATATCTTTAATCCGAGTCTTTAAGGTTTTTCTGATCAGCCCATGTAGATGTTTGTCCTCTTGTATCCACTTTTTCTTTACTAACTCACCTGTTGGAGCATCATTAGTCTAATGATCCTTCATCTCAGCACCGTACATGAAAATCTCCTCTGCCTTCCAACATTAAAGGTAATTGTAGGGACTCTCCAACTTCCGGTTAGTAATTTTGGTGGGTGCATGAATTAATTCAGAAACCAATTTTCGGGTTTCAACCTCTCCAGGAGCAGAGTGAGTAACATTAAAGTGTTCTTCAACCATTGAACACTAAATGCACACTAAACAAGTAAATAACACCCAAATATATCCAAAAGCACACCAAAAACAGCCCAATCACACCAAATTACTCTAAAATCAGACCACCCAAGATGAAGTCATGCCAAGAACAGAGTACCTAAGTGAAATTGCACCAAAATTAGACTACCCAAGGTCAAATCACTCAAAAATTGGCCAAATCGCTAAAACAAACGAATGAAATGCAGAAAAACGGACCACCCCTAGTGAAATACCCATTGTTTGTCGTTGGAAATTGTTGTTCATCGCTGTTCGTCCATCGGAAACGTGGTTCAGCCAGCGAGAAACCTTCACAACCACCACGACCCAAGATCTGGCCAGACGACATCCAAAAAAGCGTTAAAGGCTCGCGAGTTCTCCTAGCCCACGAGCATCATCGTTGTGGTTCCCCTAAGCACGCGAGAGAAGAGGGGGTTTAAGGGTGATGAGGCCTCCCTAAGCTTCGGTCAACCGGAGATTGGCCGATGCTGGCAGTGGGAGGAGATTGAAGCTTGCTGTTGATTTGGGATTTAGGGTTTTAGATATTTGGGAATTTAGGTTTTTTTTTTTTTTTTGAAATTGAGATTTAGGATTTAAGAAATTTAGGCTCTGATACCATGTTAAAGTGGGAGAAATAATGGAAAACCTTATCATATTAGACAAGTGATCAAGTATTTATATACTGAGAGAAGACATAGTTTGATATAAACACAAATACTTAAAGACCTAAATACCCTTACTAGCGTAATGACTCTTAACAGAATACATTAGAAGAGGTTAAGGCATCCTCCAAAATCAACCAAAAAGAAACAAAAAACAATAAAATAGGAAAAACACATCAAACAGTAGAGCCCTCTGAGCTTGCTGTATTTCATAATAACAAATTAAATGCCAAAAAGAGAATGTTAAAACACTAGCTCAGTTATGAGTACCATGTAGATGATGAGACTGTACATTAAAGTGGCAAAGGTAGAAATGTAGCTTTTGAAAATTCTGGCTTTTCGCTTAAATCAAAAGCACCATATTGTTTCAAACAAACACAGAACCATAATGCCCTTCTCATTTTTGTACTCCTAGTCTCCTAGAACCTTAAAAATGCAAGATCAAAAACTGCTGTAAAGTCACAGTACAAACACAAGATTCTCCAAATATACTGAAAGGCCTACGCCAAATGTACAAAGCAGCTAGGCAGTGAAAAGCGAATGACCGCTTGCCCTAAAGCTACATAAGCATGGCACATACATTAGAAAAAAAAAATAAAATTTAGTTATTTTTTTATGTGTCTTGCTGCTAGACGTACAATGCATTTTTCTTAGATGATCTCTTGGTGTGACTTTGAGTTGAGTCTTTCTATTTATTCTTGTCTTTATATGATTGCTTAGGAAGTTAAGATATGTTTTGTCGTGTATGAGCTGGTAGCATTTAATTTAACCTGGCGCAAACTGTCTTCCTCATTAAGTTTCAGATCTGCAAAGAAACACCAAGATCATTAGCTTACATAATTTAGGTGGTAAAAATAGATTCCTTTGTAGGACATTCTTTGTTCAATTTCTTGCAGGATCAACCATTAAGGGATATTCATTATTTGATAAATTGTAATGCAATTTGAGGTTCCTTCTATTTCTTTTTTATCTCTCTCTTTTCTCTTTTGTTAAGAGGTATTAGGGATTTAGGAAAGTCTAAGGAAAGAGTTACTCTTAGTGCACTCAAAGTAAAGGGTATGTAAGTGTCTTTGTACAGTCATAGTATAAGTATAAATAGAGGTTGAGGGGTCAGTTTTATGTAAACACTGTCTGAGTCTTTCAATAATATATTTTGATTGGTCCTTTCTTTTCTCCCTAACTTCTGCTCTCCCTATTTTTTGAACTTCTTCCATTATTTTATTTTGTTGTGACTACTATTAATATTACATTTGCTAACAATTTAGAAGAAAATAATGTATATGTTGTCTCTTGCTCAGTGTTTACCCTTTTTCCCACTTGCTTTTTTTTTCCTTCCTTGATTTTTGGTTCAAATTAAACTAGATGCTAAATGTTTGCAACTTATTCATGGTCTGAAATTTCATGCTATATATGTTAATTTAACTTTTCAGAAGTTTGTCTTTTATTGATTGTCTTCATTATTCTTTTTCATCACAGATGCTGCCAAGTTATTGAAGAAGACTTATTTTAGTGGAGGTTTGTGGTTTAGTGGCTTGATGTCTATTTGCCGTTAATACTCAGTATAGTTATTTATCAGCCCCATCACAGGAACGGTTGCTGCATCAATTGCTGATATTGATTTCATTAAACGAAGGGAATCTATTGAGGAGTTATTTGAGGATGGCACTGTTTCATTCTTGAGCATAGCATCTATCTGCCATGGCTTCAAAATCCTGAATTCCCTAACTGTACCAGCAATATCACGGTATGCAGAATTGGATATAGAAGATGTCCTTTTTACAAATCTTTCGGTATTACAGTCATATGATATTATCATTTAAATTTCTGATAGTTGTCTATTTAAATCTTGTTGATCTTTTGACTTAATTTGGTATTCCTTTTGCTTTGCAACATCTGCTTTTAAAGGATATTGATTGAAGTTACAAGTAAATGTGTTGATGGCATTTGTAGCTTTGTGAAAGTGTTTATCTTTTTTCTGTTTGACAGAAAACCACAAGTAGCATATAACATGCTTATACTTTTTAATATTCAAATACACAGTATTTTCATAAAATTACAAATACAATGAAATCACTTTGACATATTTACTAGTAATTTCTAATTTAGAGACCACTTTTAGCACTCCCAAACTATGAAAATGATCTCAATGAATTGGGGGTAGTGAAAACTTATGAACAACTACATTAAAAACAGCAAAGAGAATCCAAAATACCATCCTTGCCAAGTTAACTGCAATGTCAGAAACACCAAAGCTGCAAAAACAATAAATTCTTAGATGTCAATGTTTGGACCATTGTTTACAAGAAGTTGCAAGAATGCTATCACTAATAGTGCAAGAAACAAAAGAATAAAGAAAAAGATAGGGCAGGTGATCATGAGTATCACCATTTTTTGACAAAATATCAATGTCAGCAGATAGTGCCTTATTTGTCCTTTGCAATTGAATAGATTTTACTGCTAAGTATCTCAAGCACCGTAGACCAACAAAGAATTGTTGACCATGGAAGGAATCTTAGATTTCTTATTAATAGAGGAGAAACTGTTTGAATTGTGAGCACAAATGACAAATGTGATATGTGACTTTCATAAAATTCTTTATATTTGCTCCATCTGCCTTACATGATGCATTTATGCTAGCTGTTGTTAAGAACCATTTTAACTCAAAATCTTAAGCTGTTACTTGAAAGCCCAAGGATGACTTTTATCTCCAAGCACACCTCATCACGTGAAATCCTTTGGGTTTGAAGTGCAGACAAAGCACATGCCCGATGTTACCTTATTCTAAATTATAATTTTGAGAATGGGGTAGTGAGCGTTGAATTCAAGGCCACTTGCATGAAAAGCTTTGGTTTTGTGGCCAGAAACAAATAGTGATTTATTTATCTCTCTAACAGCTGCAATTATTGTTTTTGTTTTTGTTTTAGTGAACGAAGAAATTATATTAAGAAAGAAGGAACATACAAATGAGGAGGATAGGGTATCCTCCTAAATATAGGTCCAAGATAATAACAAAATAACTAAAGAAAATAAAGTATATTGTTAATTATATCTCTAGCGGCTGCAATTACTGTTAAAGGCAGTAGTAATTATTTTTTCCTCTATGTTGCTTTTAAATTTTCTTCTATAAGTTTCTGTATGTTCTTACTCCTACAAAATCTTGTTGCCTTGTAGGCATACAGCATCTCTTGCCTTGTATACAAGGAAAATGCTTTTAACCCTTAGGCATGGGAATGGTTCCAGCGTGTGCATCATGTATGGATTTCATAATTCAAGGGTTAGTTACTGCACTCTTTGGTTGTTGTCTAATATATAGTTTTATATGCACAAGGTATTTGTGCTTTGAGAGTTGAGACTTATGGATTTTCGTTAATTTGCTCAATTGGTTGTTACCAAACTCTCAATGCATTTGTTGGTAAGGAGTCCAAAACTTTGTGGCAATGTGCATTTAATGTTGTCCTCCGGTGTTATGGCTAGAGAGGAGTGCTTGTATTTTCATGGGCATTTCATTGCCCTTACACATGGTTTGAAAGTACTTGGAGACTGCTAGAACCCAGGGGTAAAAAGGGCATAAGAAATAGGGGAGTGGTTATGTGGAGAGGTTAGGGGAAGTTGTTGAGAAGTTATGTAATATTATTCTATTTAATAGAGAATGAGGGGAGGGAAGAGTAGGCAGATATTGAATGGGATTTGGGGAGAGTCTTAGCCTCTCGAATGCTAGGAATGGGAGTGTCCGGCCACTCGAAGTGCCGGGTTGTCTATGTATATGCTATAGTATTGTGTAATTCTGTGTTGTGAAGAATAATGTGTTGTAATGATCTGTTTTGACTTATAGATACACGAGTGTTGCAATATATTTATTCAGCAGTGTTGTTTATTCTATCATATAAAGAGGGTATCTATTAGAGACCTTTTTAAGGTTCTGGTCTAAATTTAGAGATCCAAAATTTTCAACTTATAGATTGAGCTATGTGAAAAAGATGAGTGTTGATAAGTATTCAGACGGAGTATGGATGGATTCCAAATTTTGCTTAACTCGTGTCCTGACAATGTCACCCTCTAGCTAATCTATCATGGTCTCAGGCATCAAGAATTGCTCCAAGAAAAAAAAAAAAACCTTGTAGGATTTATTCAAACCACATTCAGTTTCACCATGACAAATGAAGGACAATTTGCTCTCAACACAATGAACTGGAATCACAAACAAATGTATTTAATCTAAAGTAAGGTTTATTTGTTTGTATGGACATTGGTACTCAGTAAATCAAATACTAATGATATGCTGCAATTTCAGACCAAATGCAGCTCTTTTTCCTTATGTGGGTTATGTGTGTATTCTAATTCTGAATTAGATGGACATGTGATTTTACATTATTGGGCAGTTTTTTTTTTTTTTTTTTTTTTTTTTTTTTTTTTTTAAATTAAAAAAAAAAGCTGTTTATAGTCCCTAGTGAACAATGGTGTGCCCTTGACCTTGGAGCAGTTTCTCTTGACAAGGTATAAAGGTTTAGTTAAGAATTAGGAGGCCTAAACTATATGGTAATGTGCAGTCTTTTGCACTGTTATAGTGTATTTGGTTGAAAACGAATGCTTGCATTTTCAAGGGTTTCTCATTGCCTCTACAGTTAGTGTGGGGCAGGACAGTGTTTATGGCTTCCCTTTGGTGTTCTTCTCATGCTTTCTTCCAGGGGGTCTCATTTGGATATGCAGAGAGGTTGTGCAGCTTTGTTGCATTCTTGATCCTTGTGGTTTTCCGTTTTCTATTCTATTTTCCGTTAGTTTTCTATATTATCCTCCTTCCGTGTAAATTTCTCTCTTTCTAATATAGTTTCTTCTGTAAAAACATTTCTCATATGAAAGATTCAGGTGGTAGGAGTTTTTTTTTTATTTCCTCCTCTCTCTCTAAATTATGTCAGCCACAAGGAAATTAAGAGAACTAAAGGCTTAGGACTTTGAAACATAAGGTCTTACAATGATGGTTGTGAAATTCAAGAGTTTAAGTAAACTCGTAGGAGGGGGATAAACTCGACTCGTAAATTTGAATAGTAAACTCAAAGAGTTTACATACTTTAATAAATAGATAATGAAATATATATACTCATAACAAAAATACTTAAAATGCAGTATAAAATGGGGGAAAACAAATAACAAGAGTATTTATTGCATTATAAAACTAAAATTCATATATAATATAACCACAAATTACAACTTAAAAGTGAAAATTCAACAAAGATTTTCAAATGAGGGTTTAAGAGGCTTTTTGCATTTTGTAGCATGAGAGTTGATGAGGATTTCTCAAGTATTGCTAATTGCAGCAGAGAAAATCGCATCATTTTGGTTGTATTTCTCTTTATTTACGGCCTAGGCTGGGGCAGAGTAATGAAAGAAAAGTGAGATTCAGAAACTAAAAGAAGAAGCCCAATTGATTGTGTTTCATAAACTCGTAAACTCGAGAAACCAGAGTTTGCCCCGAGTTTACCAAAAATTAAGTTTAAGTGTAAGTTGACACGTTTTTCTAACCTAAACTCGTTAACTCGTCCAGTTAACTCAATAGTTTAACAACCATGCTTACAATATAAGTACACTCAAAAGAGGCCAGCCTGAATAAAATGGAATGAACAGCTCTACATGCGCAAAAGGAAATTCCTATAGCAGTGTTATTTTAGTTCAGTTAAATTCTCTTAACATCATCATGTATTCATGCCAAAGGGCGTTATAAAGCCATTATTTGAAAGTATAGGAAAAATGATAAGAATACAGTGATTTATTGATTTTTGTATTTTTAAGCAGAGCAG
>JASKGM010000009.1:3425805-3452950 GCA_034509205.1 Ceratonia siliqua
GTGCGTTACAAAACTTTTGCTTATGTAGTAGGAAGATGCTCTTGAACTGAGATTACTGTATTCAGGTTGAGGGCTAGCATCATACTGGAGTGAGTAGGATAAGAGAAGATATCAATTGATTGGTGTAATTGATATTATTTCTTCTGCAATATACTTATAAATCCAGGGTTCCCATCAGATTCATAGATGGGAGGTGTTAAAAAATTAGCTATAGAGGCTAAGACCTTTGATATTAGTCGAGAAGAGGGAGGAGATAGCTTTCAGTTGATAATTGTTGAACGTCGAAGAGGTGCCATCAACACCATCTTTTTAGGAGTAGAAGCTTCTCGGTTGTTACATAGTGTGTTACAGAACCTAGGAGAGTTTTTCTCTGGTAAGAAGGTATGGAGGTGTAGGGAGAGGGGAAAGGTGTATGTCGCTGTTAAAATGAGTAATAATAGAGGTTGCTTCCTTGCAATTACTAAGTTCTTTGGAGGAGGGTGCTATGCGCCTCTTTTTCTAGGATACTTCGAGGGATCCTAAACCTCCTTTGTAAGTCTATTCGAGGTGCCTTGGGCCTCCAATTCAACACTTAGTTGAGTTTATAATTTTCTGGACGCTTTATTCCATAATTCCCAGACTTATAAATAGTCTGATAACATTACAATAAAAAAGGAAAAATAATAAAGATACAACATAATAGGCAAACATAATGTAGTAATTAAGGAAATAAATCCTATTGACATAACCCATAAATAATTCCAATTTAATTCCCGCAATCCTTCCATAACTGGAGATGAAATGTCAGCTTTCAATCCCAAGATTCTAGTCATCACCTAGGACCCTTCCTTTGATTGCTTTCCCAGAATTTTTCCATTCAATTTATTTCCCAAATTGATGCCATTCAATTTCTTACCTTTCTTGGAGTAGACAAACTTAATTGGAGGCTTATAAGAATTTGAATTCTTATTCCTTCTAAAATAGGTAGCCCGAATTGGGGGTCTAACAGAGGGAGGTGTAATTTGATCTATATCCCTGCAGGCCCATTGGGAAAGGGATGATGCCAAGTTGACTCTGCTATTTCAAAGTTGATGGATGAGCAACCGCATATATGTTCATCAAGGCAACGTCCTACCTGCATGTGTTTCTTTTTCTTTAGACTCTTGTAGATTAGTTGACTAGGAGAAGATTAGTTGACTAGGACGCTAAGAGAACAAGATTCTTGAAGATTAGTTGACTAGGACTCTAAGAGAACAAGACTCTTGTAGATTAGTTGACTAGGACTCTAAGGGAACCATTCTGTCTATAAACAGTTCCTATGTTTCTCTTGGTTAATTCATTTCAATAATATTATTTTCTTCTCTAAACCTACATTCTAGAATAGTTTTTATATTTCCCAGCTGGAATATGTGATTATCTGAACCGGGAGAATAGGTAACCCATTCACTTATCCAAAACTTAGAACCAAAACTATCTAATTAATAGCTTTCGGATTCCGTTATACTAATCTAATCAAAAACCATATAAAGTAGTCTTCCTGAAATATATAAATGATTCTAATCGGCTTCAACCAATCAAGTATGAAAGAGTATATCATGGGGCTTTGAAGATATTTCTAACTGGAAGTGACACTCTTAAAGCCTGCACTGTTTACTCTTTTTTTTCTTTCGTAAATCATAGTTTATACTATGTACTCAGCCCATACCTTCTCAACAAACCAAAATTATAAAAACATTTGAACTACACCACCATTCGTAAAGTTCATAAATTTTATATATTCATGAGTTACAGAATGCTATTTAGATCACAACTAGAGAAGAGTAACATCTAATCATGTATTCTCTTTTACCAGATTCAATGCAATGCAATCATCAAGCCATCTCACAGTTCGATCTACTGAGGTTTTGTTCCTTTTATCTGGCACCCAAGCAGGTACTTCATCAGCCAAAGCAACCCATATATTTGGCCTCATGCATGAAATCATTTCAACATAATCTTTGGGTTTAATCTGTAAAATTTAGAACATTCGTCACATTCACTATAGTTTAAGACAATACTAGAGAACTATTTAATGCAGCCGGCAAGTATATTGATATTACCAAGAGACGGCCACAAGGAGTCTCAAAAGATGCACCAAGTTTGCTACTTCCATTAGACTCGGGAAGGCATTGAATCGAGTCCCTGGGTACAGCTACAATTCCATAGTCATGCAAACTTAGCATTCGGTGAAGGCCCCCTATATTTGATATAGTGTTTGTAGAAAGTCCTTCCAAACTGCAAAAGTAGAATGAGAGGTTACTCAACTCACAATCAAAATGATATACTATAGAAATCTCTAACTTGACTTCCCATACAGCAGTTATAGTTTCTAAGTCTTTTTCCTTCTTTGCACTCATACTTTTAAGGTCTCAAACTGATGACTTCACCATATAAAATTGTTTTAAAAAGGAAAGCATGAGCCATTAGACCCAAAAGCCAAAGTACCTTTTCACTGTATTCTTCTTATTATTAATTTTTATTTTTATTTTTAAACTTTTTTTCATTTGGTTTCTATAAAGAAGAAACGAGACCAGTTATCTTTCTTTTGAAAATGGATAAGAATTAAACCTTCGAAGATACACTAATGTGGCCTTTACATGTTCTGTCAAGGGACATTTTCACCAGCAATAAGTTAGAACTGAAATTTTTTCTTTGGATTAACTGAACAGCTACTACACAGATTATGAGAAAAAATATTACTAACATGAAATGAAGTGCAGTTAACTCCCAAGTAATCCACTGCTGAGGCCAAAATGCCTCTTGGACTTCTAATTAGTAAACAAAAGTAAATTTTATAAATCATAGGTGGAAAAGAACCAGAAAATAAAACTTATACTATTACCTAGAGGTCAATAAAATTTGTTATAATCTTATAAGTCGCTTCAAGCTGCAATAATACTGTTATTATAATTACTATTATCTATTTACCAAACCCAGGGTCTAAAGTACACATTACTTTACATGTGGTTACGTAATAATGTAAATACAACATATTTGGTCTGCTAAGATAAGTTCAATATACAACAAACCTAGTGGAAATACCTATGTAAGAATTAGTCACACAATTAAAACTTGAATACAACAGCATCATCTCTGTTATGTTCTCATTACTACTGCACCCATCAGACTACCACCATGTTGATAGCACCATCATTTTCACAACCATAAAGCATTTTTCCCTCTAGAATTTTCACTGTCAACTCCATCTTAACCGCACCATGACAGCTTCCTTCAAGTAACACGACCATCATTGTCACCATGCAACCTGTTTGTTGCCAATGGGGTCAAAAGTTAGGCCCGCGGCCCGCTCATTAGCAGCTCTGGTAGTGAACATTACCAATTTACCATTACACAATCACCAATACCACCAGAACTAGATGCCCAAAAAATTTCAGTTCACACTGAAGCAACCCAAAGTCGCAAACAAGCAACAGCAGTGATTATTTTTTGAAGACTAACATAAAAGAAAAAAGAAATGGGACTGTGCCTAAAGTGCTTACAAGTGGAGTGGAGAAACATGAAGGAGATGGCAATCAGGGGAAGGCAGAGAACTGAGAAGGTCAGGGGAGATAAAATGAGGCAGCCCTTTACGTGTAGATAGAAGAAGAGCAGGTGTCTCTATCGGACCCGGGCAGCTTCCAATCTCGAGTGCTCCTACCCGCGCCCCGCTGCTCCATGCCTTCACCACAAACTTCATTTCTCTCGCTCGCTTCGGCGAGCAAAGCAAGCGGACACGGGAAGAACAAAGAAGAACTTGTCGCTTGCGCTGTGCGGGAACTACAAAAATGCGGTTTCGAGGGTACAAAACGATGGTCCGGGTGAGCCAACCCGACATCTACTCTTTAGCTGGCCTTTACTGGGGTCAAAGGGCCTCAGCTAAGGTTTTTATTTGCAATCGGTTGTATCAGACTGTGACCCGAACTGGCTTATGTGATGTGGCAGGCCAATCAATTGAACTGTGGAGTGAACAAACGTCATAACTATATAAAATTTGAGTTTTAAAAGAATGTATATATATATATATATGTTATTATTTCAACAAAAAAATATGTTATTATTTCATAAAAAATGTTATAAATAATTTTTTTGTTTTATTAATATTTATTAATATTTTTTATATATATTTATGATTATACCATTTATATATATTTTGTCAAAAAAAACTTGTTCGTGTATACTAAAAGATAAAATCATTATATATCTAATAACTTAAATTTTTATACATATTTTTCATATATTATTCTATAAAATTTTACAATTTAAATATATTTATGTAGACTAATATATATTGCCTTGGAGGTTTCACCAACTAGACCAAGTTAGCCATACTCATTTCTATATTTTTTTAATATCTTTTTTTTAAGGGATAGTAAGATAATAAGTAATTAAAATTTTAAATCTAAATAATTAATTTATTAAATAAAAATTGAATTGATACTTACAAAAAAAAAAGTTGAATGCATGTCAAAACACTAGTTAATATATACTAAGAGTCTTGAATTTTTAGTTCATTGTGTACGGAACAATCAAAGTAAAATTAGAGCCGAATTGTATAGTGAGTTGCAAGATTCTTTAGTGCAAGAATAATAATTATATAAATAAAAATATTGAAAATGTGGGTACAGTGCAAAAGGGAGGGTCGACCAATGGAGGTAGAGATAAAAGGAGACAGAGTAGAGGAAGTGGCAGAGGCATCTACTATATGGGTAAATTTGGTGCCAAAATTGAAGGTGACGTGATTGCAGGGATATATTGAAATCAAATAAAGAAAGTTTGTTTGCTGTGTTACGCCACCATGTGGTCGTTGTAATCCTGTCACCATCAACTTTGGCACTAGAATTGCGTAAATAGTCGTGCCTATACCACTTCCTCTGCCCTTCTGTCTCTTTTACTCTCGGCCTCCCGTGGCCAGTAATAGAGATATCAATTAAGGTCGGCCCGATAGTCGTGCCTATACCACTTCCTCTGTCTCTTTTACTCTCGGCCTCCCGTGGTATTACAGGATATCATTGCACCTTGATATTTGGTATGAGACAAGTATTGAGATAGTCCCACATTACCCAAGTATTGGGAAATGTGGAGGTTTATAACACCTTAGGCACCCTTCCTTCAACGGCTAACTTTTGAGGGTGAGTTCTATATAAGGTGCTATAACAGTGGTATCAGAGCAGTTTCGGTTTATTGGGCGCTGGCGACACAGAAGGGGCTACCTGGAAAAACCAGAGTGAAAGCCACCCTGAGTAGGCAACCAGAATGGGCCGTCGTGGACGCTGGTTCTTAAGGGGTAGGAATTGTTACAGGATATCATTGCACCTTGATATTTGGTATAGGACAAATATTGAGATAGTTTCACATTGCCCAAGTATTGGGTAATGTGAGGGTTTATAACACCTTAGACACCCTCCCTTCAACGGCTAGCTTTTGAGGGTGAGTTTTACCTAAGGTACTGTAACACGTGGCCACTAATAGGGGTGTCAATTAGGGTCGACCCTAACGAACCAACTCTAATCCTTCAAGGGTTAGGGTGGGTTGAGAGCCAAAAAAAATAGGCCTTAAAAAATATGGCCGTTTTTGGCTCAGCTCGTTTAAGGCTTCGCTCTATAGGGCTCAGCCCTTGATGGACCGAGTTAGCCTTATAGGGCTTTTTTTTTTTTTTTTATAAAACCTCTTCATTTTAAGTTTCACTTTCCATTTTCCACTTCTAACTTATTTCATGTAAGTATAAGAAATTGAATATTTGTTAAATGATGTATTTAATGTAAGTTTTTAATATTTTAAGTTTTTATATATTTTAATTCTCTTTTTAATAGCATGTAATATAAGTTATATAACTAATTGGTTAATTAAATTTTTTTTGTTATTGTGCTTGAAATGATAGAGCACTAATAGGAGTATGTATTATTTGAGAGCCAATATGTAAAAAATAATGAGAAATCTCAATAATATCTTTATTTGGATGAGCCAAAACTTGAATTTCATTTTTTTAAAGATATATATTTTATAATATTAGAAGGATCATAGACATCAATTTTCAAAATTATCAAGGATGTCATGTGATATATTAAGTATTTTAATCCCTGCCATGTATAAATCGGCTTTTAGTATTTGTGCACATGTACCCATAATTGATTGAATAATTTTGTTCATAATAGTAAACTTATTCAATTTTCTTTATTTTTATTATTCTTACTAACTTTTATGATAATTTATGCTTTGTAAATAAAGAAGAAGATGACAACTTAACAATTATACCAAAGTTAATATAAGTAAGATTCAAATATAATTATTGAGGATAATTGATTAATCCTTTTAATTTTAATTTTATGCTATTGTCTTTAAATTTTTTTGGGAGATTAAGTCTATGATGGATTACTTTTTTTTGTTATATATGAAAATTTTATATAATTATAATATTTTTAATTTTTTAATATTCTAACCCATTAAGGCCCTTTTAACCCTGTAACCCTATAGGGTTAGGGTCGAGTTGAATTTTTTAGGCTCTTTTAATGAAATGGCTTTTTAGACCCTGCTCGTTTAGGCTCGGCTCGTCTTTGATGGGCCGGATTGGCCCTAATTGACACCCCTAACTACTAACACTTCTGCATCGTAACCACATTCTCAATATTTTCATTTATATAATTAATTGTTGTTCTTGCATATAGAGAATCTTGCTAACCACTATACAACTCATCTCTAATTTTGCTTTGATTATTCTATACCTAACAAAATAAAAGTTAAGAAAAAAAACCCGATAAACATGCCCAATAGTTCATAAATAAGTAATTAATATAATATTTTTAAAATATTAAAAATTGAAACAATTAATATTTCAATTTATAAATAAGTAAAAAACTGAATAATGATTTATCAAAATCTATAAATTAAATTAATAGATGAGATTTAAATTTTTAGGTGAGCATTTCTCTCCATAGGATCACACAAGCAAAGCAGGCCACTATGGTGTTCATGATCATATTGATTTATTTTAATAAATCATGTCGAGACGTTAGTGAAACTTATTGTTTATGACAAAGAAAACTTTAACATATAATATTTACATTCAAAATATGTATAGATAGTATAAAAAAAGTGTTCGTTTTAAAATTACATATTTATATGAATTTGCAATATGAATTCTTGTAGAAAGTATCATTACTTCTCTATGCCTAAACTACCCTTATGTTGTTGTAATGCAGACACAACGACATCTACACGTTGATATCGTCAATGGATAGCTACTTTTGCACGATAGCCATTGTCTGACTCATGCAGATTGACCAAGATCTTTTACCTCTTCTAACTGGACAAAGGCCTTGTCCTTGTAAATAACCTTTGTATATAGGAAAGTATTAGAATAGACCACAGTTCCTTGCTCTTCCTTTTTACTGCTTTGTCGAGAAAGTCATGAGTTAGTGTTTCAAGATTATGTGTATACTTCCCATCTGATAATGAAAATAGAGTGATGCGATATTCTTCATGGTATCAGAGCAAGACTTGGTGATTCGCAGCTCATCCTCAAACTCTTTGTGATCGAGTTGCCGGTTATAGTATCCTAAGCATGTCGAAAACCAATGAGAGAAAGGGAGATGAGTCCTCAGAGATTGTCCCGGTCACCAATCAAGCAAGCCATGTGGATACAACATCTCCATACTACATCCATCCGTTCGATAATCCATATCAAATCTATGTCTGCGAACTGCTCCGACAAGGAAACTACAGAGAATGGAAGAGCGACATGAGTGAGGTTTTATTTGCTAAGAACAAAATGGGATTTCTCAATGGCAAGATCTTCATACTTGTTGAAAATCGCTTGATTTCAAGCAATGGCAGCATTGCGATGCAATGGTGAGGGGTTGGTTGAAGAATGCCATGGAAAAAGAGGTGAGAAGCAATTTTCATTTTGTGAAGATGGCATGAGACATTTGGCTTGACCTGGAAGAAAGGTTCGGGAAAAAGAGTGCACCCAAGGCATATGAGCTCAAATGCATAATTTCTCTGTTAAGGCAAAAGGGGATAATCGTTGCCTAATGTTACACGAATTTTATATAGCGAAGAACAAAATATGTACCTTCAGAGATGCCATTTTCTTTGAGAATGTTACCCTTTTAAGAAGTGGGATGAAGCAACTATTATTAAGAAAGAAAGTCTGAGCCAAAAAAGGAGTACAATGGATGAGTCACTAAAATCCATTTTGGATCAAAATCCAAAACCTACAGACTCATATGAACTTGGCAATAGAACTGAGACAATGAATGGCCTGTCAATTACATGACAAGGGTCCACTAGTAATGATAATGACGAGGATATTGCCTGTAAACACCTAATTTTTTCCAGGTGTTTAATAAAGTTAATAAATTCCTCTCAAAAGAAATTGATAACAAAATTAAACAGTGAAATTAAAAAAAATAGTAATTAAATAATAATAATAAAAAGAGATAAAAAAAAGTCCAAAATCAATTTTTCTGGCAGCCAAAAAAAGGGGGGGCCAGCCCAATGCACAAAAAAATAATAATAAAATAAGAGCACAATAAGCCCAATATCCCCTCTGGTCCAGCCCAACTCATTAACCCACTGGTCCAACCTGAATACCCAATACTCGTTAACCCAAACTCCCCACAATCCCTAATTCCCCAAATCAAGCTTTCCTCCCTATACCCATTCTCTCTGCCTCCCACGCGAGCCTTGTCCTCCCTGGTTCCCCTTACCTCTGCTCCATTTCCTCTCCACCTCACGCCGCAATGTTCGATGTCTTCCCTGATGAAACGCCGCGAATCTCCCCCATTTTCGCCCCAAATCTCCATCTTTCTCTCATTCACCATAGAAGGGGAAATAAGGAATTTAATTGCTTCGAATCACGCTGTAGAGGAAGGAGTCAATCAGGAAGGAGATTGTCCTCTCTTGGATATAAAATGAGCTTTGGAGACCACGGACTCAGGGAGATGAGTCGGGGAAAGAGGTCTTGAAAGTAAGAGACCGGCACCAAAGAAGAGAGTTTATCACAGAGAAAGAGGTACCAAGAGACGAACCAACCAAGGGGATCATGAAGGAGAAGGGGACGAATTTCTTTGGAGGAAGCACAAATCCAGAAAGGTTTTTAGCTGAAACAGAAGAATCATCGAGAAGGAGGAGAACCAGCCGAAGAGCATTGATCACCGAGAAATGAGACTTTGAAAGCCAGCCAAAGAGTTAGAGCAATCAACGAGCTTCTAGAGGTTGAAGATCACATTTTTGGGAGCCATATCAAGGTAACCCCTACCCCTTTTGTTCATGTGTGAGTTATTTCAAGGATAGTAGGCCGATTTCCTTAAGTTTTGGATATGTTTTAAATGAAATTTCAATGGGAACCCCCTAATGTTTTAATCAATTGCCTTAAGTGTGAATTGTGTCTCTGTTATGTGTTTATTGAGGTTTAATTTTTCAAGTCAATCTCTGTGGGAGTCTAGATGGTTTAAATTAGTGAATTTCCTTGTAATTCTTCTGCTATGACAGCTCTGTTTTATTCCTTCTTATTCCCTTTTTGTGTCCAATTTCATATGCGGAGGTTTAGTGGGTCGTATTGTCTGGTTTGTGCTAAAGTAATGCCTAGTGTTTTCTTTTATCTCCAAATCGTGATTTAATCATAATCAAAAGGGTGGTTTTAAGAGGATGAATGCTGATTATAGCCCAGATTTTTTTGTTTATTTCTCGTTGTTGACATTGGCTATTTGGATTGTATCCTGAACACAGCTGGTTGAACAAATTGGCATTAATCTTGATCAGTTTGCATGTTGTTGGATTATTTAAATCTATATTGAGTTAGTGGTGAGCATTTTTCCTTTTTTTTAGAGTAAGGGTCGTTTTCCTGCAAGGTATAGTTTATTAATTAGTAAATAAATTAATAAATCGATGTTTGAAATGTAAATGGAGGTTTTTGTGAGAACAAAGGTACTTAGAAATAAAGATGAAAGTAAATAAAGGCAATAAGACTAAAGAACACAACAAATAACAAGAAGATTTGAATAAGATGAGGAATATGGTTGATGAGACACTTTTCTCCATTGGACAATGGCAAATGATCATAGACAATCACTCATTATGATTATAAACATAACAATATTTTCAACTCTCTATACTGACTACTAATTGTAGATAACAACAAGATCTGATATCTTAATCTTTCCTTAGTTATTTGGTAAATAAAAGAATACTCCCTACTTACTCTCTGTCCAATGAACAACCTAAAAATGTTTTCTAGATTTAATCTAATGAAAGCCTTAAGATAAGAAAGATAGGTTAATCTAAGCAACAATCTCAAACACTTGGACCATTTAATCTATGTTATGCTCCACATCATATTTCTCAAGGATGTGGACATCCCTAATCACTACAAATTGCTACTTGTAAATAAGAGAATCAAACTATTACGTATTTAATCATTTATCCTAGCATTAGATGATTACCTTGTTCATTTAGTTGGCCACCTAAATAAAACCAAGCAACAATCATCAATAAATCAAGTAGAAGAATATAAACAACAATTCAAGAGAAGTTGAATACATTATCAATGAGTTTAATCATAAAATCATGTCTAAGGCATTGAGTACACTCTCAACCAAAGGGATTTAGCCTTCTAACATTAGAAAATTACTTAAAACAACAATACAATCCATGAAAACTATAGAAAACACAAGAAGAATGAAGAAAAGGTGAAGACGTAACTCTTTGAAGACTTCCAAATGGTTAAATCTTCTTCAAAATCTCTCTCTTCAACTTTCTCTTACTATCCTCCTATCTTTTAAGCTTTCTTTTAAGTTTCCCAAATGTTAGAATGTAAGAAATGAAGTGGGAGATATGTTTTCAAGTGAATCAGCGCACGCTGGAGCTGCAGCCTTAGAGTTGGAGCTGCGGCCTTGGCACTGGAGCACCATAGTGCTCAGCCCTAACTTCTGAATGTAGGCATCAGCATATGGGCACTGCAGCGCCCAACTTCATGACACCACGAGCTGTGACGCTAGCGTGCTAAACTCTCGAGTTTGGAACCATTCTTCTTCAAATTTAAGCGCTACGGCGCCTAAGAATGAGTGCTGAGGCACTGGGCTCTCTGACTTTGGTTCGAAAATAGGCGCTTTGAGCTCTTTTTCATGTGGACTTGCTTCCACATTGCTCCAACGCATGCCTAACTTGACTCACTTCTTCTCATAATTGCATTTCCACTTCAAAACACGTACAAAACATAAAGCTAAACTAAGAACACAAGAAACTCAAAAACAAAGCAATTAAATGCAAGAAAATTCATCATAAAAACATAACAAAATATACATTTATCACCCACCTACACGTTGATATCGTCAACAAATAGTTACTCTTACACGATAGCATGCAGATTGACTAGGATCTTTTACATTTTCCAATTGGACAAAGGCCTGATCCTTGTAAATAAGAAAGTACTAGAATAAGCCACAGTACCTACCTCTTCCTTTTTTCTGCATTGTTTATTTGTCGAGGAAGTCACGAGTTAGTGTTTCAGGATCATGTATACTTTCCATCTGATAATGAAAAGAGAGCGATGCGATATTCTTCAATTCTCAATCACATGTTTTCCACTTATGCAAGTGAATTATGAGACAATACTAGTCTAAATTTCCACTGCTGAAGCCATCATCCTGAATATTATAAAATAGTTATAGACTCTATGCATTATTAGCTGAATTTACAACTAAAAATACAAAGTATAATGTCAATAGAAAATTGTGAAGTATTACTAAATAATTATCTTTATTTAGTTCCTCGTACATTAATTGCTTTGTTGATGAATTGTACACACTTGAAGAACTGAGAATATATAACATGAGTGAGTTAATATTTGTGATTATATAAAAAACACATATTATAATATATACTATTAAAACAAAACAAAAATACTTATTTAAATTACCTTCAAAATGTATATCTCCTCCTTTGCATGAGTTTTTTGACTTTAAATTATATTGGACATTAGAAATGTAGGAATATTGAATCCTCAAAAACAAAATAATTTTAATATTTTATACATATCTTTCTTGATACATCCTTATCTAATCCATAGGTCGTGCCATGAATGTGTTATATGTGGCATCCCTATTATATATGTTTTTAAAAAAATCATGTAAGTTATTAATATCTGAACTCGTGCTCATAAAACTGAGATATAAGATAATTGTTGTAATTTAGTATCTTTACAGCTCATGTTCAATTTTATTCCAAGGTCTAGTTAATTGCTTAATTCGGTATAATCTTCCCAACAACATTTCATTTATTAGTTATTCGTGTCATGCAATAAGAAATATATTATTTTCAAAAGGCATAATAAAAACTTTGATTTAAGTTTATATAAATGTGTTGTCGAATTCAGATATGGAAATCACCAATTCCTTATCAATACAAAAAAGAAATGCATAAGCATAACCATACATAAACATGATACTATTGCTTCAAGAGTATTGCATTTACAAACAACATTTAAAACACATAATATTTTTACTTTAAAATATAAACAAATAGTACTGATTTTTTTTTTCAAATTTAAATGTTTACATAAATTTACAATGTGAAATTTAGAAGTAATGTTTCTCACTCATGCAAGTGAGTCAAGGAACAATGTCAGTCTCATTTTTTTGAATCTTCCAATTGTTTTCTTGTTGCTAAAACCATCATCTTAAATATTATTAGTTAATATTAGTTGACTTTATAAATACAAAAGACAAATGTAAATGAAAAGTCGTCAGGAAAATATTACCGTGTAATTATCATATGTAGTTTTTTCAACATTTCTTCTTTAATGAATTGCTCAAACTTAAAATACTACAAACCATAATACACATTAGTTAATCTTGAAAATAAAGAAAAACATATTTTAGAATACTGTTGTTAAAAGAAATCGCTTAAGTGAACTACCTTTAAAATGTAATATATCCTCCTTCGCATGAATTTTTTGACTTTAATAAATATGTATTAGAACTATAAGAATATAAATCCTCAAAGAGAAAATGTTTTAGATATAAAACATATATACATACCTTTCTTGATACATCCTAATATAATCTTTAGGTTGTGCCATAAATATATTATAT
Source organism: Ceratonia siliqua (assembly GCA_034509205.1). Classification (NCBI taxonomy): domain Eukaryota; kingdom Viridiplantae; phylum Streptophyta; class Magnoliopsida; order Fabales; family Fabaceae; genus Ceratonia; species Ceratonia siliqua. The sequence continues at coordinate 3,438,912 of JASKGM010000009.1, forward strand.
GTAGCATCCTTATCACCACAAGAAAAGAGATATTTAACAACGCTCGTTTAGTTGTATGGAGTTTTTCATCTGTACCCATATAGACAGAACTAGACAGAACCCTTTGGTTCTCCTACATTGAGAAATATTTATGTATATTTCAGTTTTCATGTTACTTACCATGCTTTTTTTTAATTTTCAGAAGTTATAACGGCGGTTTTAACCGTCTACTGGAAAATATTTTTTACTTCATAAATTATAGCAGTGGTTCTATAAACCACTGTTAAATGAGTCTTCTACCGCATTTGTATGAAAATGGCCACTATTTGTATTAGCGGCGGTTGTCTTGCAATTGGCTAAAATCATTGCAAATTCATTTCATGGGATAGTGTTGGTTTGACAATCGTCGCTAAACTTCAATTTTGACCACTGTTAAATGTAATTTTTTATTGTAGTGTAATATATATATGTAAGAGATTAATGGGTAAAGTCATGAATCTAAATTAGATAAATAAGATAAGATTATAATTTGGTACCTTGGTAACTAGCTCATACTCAAATTTATTTTGAGGCATAGCTAATTGCTTTATTCGGTATAATCTTCCCCACTATATTGCGTTGGTTATTTGTTTGCAGTATATAATAAGAAATATATTATTAAAAAATGCAATGAAAATATTTAATTTAAACTAACATATGCTGTGTCAAATTCAAATTTGAAAATCACTAATTACCTGTCCATAGCAAAATAAGGAATGTATAAGAATATTAACAGAAAAAGATTTTTGTTAATATCATGATTCATATAAAATGTGTCACAAATAAATTGAAAATTGTAGATAGCGTTATAATCTGGCCCAATACAAAGGCCCATCAGATGATCCAAATGCCATTAAGGGGACCATGAGCCCCTAGCTAGCTTATAAATACATCCCCCTCTCAGGTACGCAAGAAGGTTTTTTCATCACTGTCTCATTTATACTCGGACCAATTCTAACTTAGGCATCAGAGATAAGGGTTAACTTACCCGGCCTCGAGCTCATCCTGTTCACATTATTGGCAGGACACTTGGACACTCAAACACCCAGGTACTCAGATACCGACCCAATCATACTCTTCCCGACACATGATAAACATTTGGCGTCGTTTGTGGGAAATTTTCTCTGTCGATTCTTTGTTGAACCTATGGACACATCGACTCCCTTCGGAAACATCCTACCTACTCAAGATGGCACACCAACGAATCTCCCATACACTCCCAATCTTGACCAACATCTTTTACCACATGGGCTCCTAGGAAAAACTAGTTCTTCTCACCCTTAAGGAATTCTGCCCCCACAAACACACCAGGAGTCCATTCCCCAAGCGGACGCTCTACAACTCCTCTTGTAAAGGATTGAGGCTCTTGAGTGAGAAAAGGCCACCAAAAAGGTTGAATGGGAAGATCTTAGAAAACAAAAACAGCTAAAGGATAATACAGTTAAATCTTGACCATTCCTTAACCTAGCTGACCCATGGATCGCCAACCCTCTTAACCTAGGCAAATCCGCACATAATCCCCCACTATACCAGTAACCAGCTAATTTAGATTGCCAAGCCAAAAATGCCCTTTCATCCCATCTTGTCCTAACTAGAGCGGCCTTAGACTAACCATCCACAACCCTAAAAAATACCCTTTTACCCAACATATAATTAACTATCCCCCTTCCACAACACTTTAAACAACCACAACTTGAGTAGTACGATGGATCCTCCGACCTAAAAAGCATGTAGAGAACTACATCATGATCATGATGTTGAATGGCCCAAGAGAAGAACTCGAGTGCAGGGCATTCCCAACAACATAAAGAAAGGCAACCCTCTAATAGTTCTGTGGCCTTCCTCCAAACTCTATAGCAAATCTTGGCAATATTAAAATACTCTTCATAGCCCGTTTCTCAATAAACATCACTCACCAAAGAACGTTCGCCATTCTCTCAACCCTCGGGCAGAAGAAGTGCAAACCCTTGAACAATTACATCCAGTGATTCAATGCTCTCTTGCTCCAGGTTCGCAATCTAAACGACTTAGTTGCCATAGATGCCCTCCAAGCTATCCTCCTTCCTGGTCGTTTCTAAGAAAGTATAACCTTGGACCCACCCATAAGCCTAATCAAACTCTTAACCCCCGGCAGCTAGATATATAAACTTGAAGAAAATCTTAAGAATGAATAAACCAAAGGCCACAATCTCTAGAAACAAGAAACCCTAACAAGATAGGAGAGAACATAGGAGAGAGATATCCCTTATTCGCCTTCGCTTTAATACATATACACATATAAACCAACCTAAAACTTGAACACTAGAAGAAATATGCTAAACAAAGCTTAATCCTAAGCCTGTAATGGGGAGAAAAAAAAAAGAAATATTGTGTTTTCCACATTGATAGCTGCAGGCACCTACAAAATCTCAAAAAAGACCTCTTACAGAGGGGACACCTTCAAAAATTTTAAGCTGACCTCCCCTCACTATCGAGAAACCAAGATACTACCGGCTCACGGAGGTCGCCCCGATGAGATAAATCACCCCAGCATCAGCCTTGTCGTAAAAGTCGATCACCAAATAGGATGACAACCAATTAAGATCCTCGAAGAAACGTAGCTGGAGTTATTAACACAATTTCAGGAGGATTCACAAGTGTTGGACCTTCTAGGGCATCCAAAAATAGACATTAAAAGGCCATTGGAGGCAAACAGCATGAAGCCCTTCACCTAAACATAAAAAAATAAACTATACCTCATCATAAGTTTCACCGAAGAGGATTACGGCACCATTATTGCTTCATAGCCAATTTTGAGGTTAAGAAGGTCCTAGTGGATCAAGGAAGCTCGGTAGACGTGCTTTTCTTCAATACCTTCATTAAGCTTGACCTCATCAAGTCCGATCTCATCCATTACTCAGGAACACTGGTCAACTTCTCTAACACCCTTTTAAAAGTTAATGGCACAAATAAATTAAGGGTAACAACACTAAGAGAATATCCCAATCTTACAAGCACAGAGGTACACTTTTTGGTCGTCAATTACCTCATACCTATAAGATTATCCTGGGCTAGCCATGAACTAAGTTTGCACCATAATTTCCACCAGCACCATTGCTCAAGTTCCCCTCAGCAAGGGGAACTATAGGATCAGTGAGGTCCGACTAACTCTAGGTGAGAGTTTGTTACAATACCAGCCTAAGCACAGACCACCAGAAGCTGAATCAATGAAAGTTGGCCATAGCTTCCACAAGTTAGATCCCTATATAGGAACAAAACACAAGGAAAGAACAAGCTGACTGTCCCGTGCCCTAAGAAGATCTACTGGTAATCCAGGTCGGTCACACTCCAGGGCAAAAGCTAGTGGAGCTACTTAAAGAAAACTTCAACTTGTTCGCATGGACAACATCTGACATGCCAGGTATAGACCCCAACTTCACATGTCATAAACTATCAATTAATGTAGGGGTAAAGATAATCAGGTAAAAGAAGTGAACCTTCGATCCTGAACGACGAGCAGCCATCCAGGAAGAAGTCCGAAAACTTCTTGAAGCAGGGTTCATATGAGAAATCACATACAACATGATTATCCAACGTGGTCCTGGTAATGAAACCCAATGGGAATTGGTGAATGTGTGTAGACTTCACCAACCTGAACAAAGCCTGACCTAAAGACTAATACCCACTCCCAAACATAGATAAACTGGTCAATAATGCTTCAGGTTACAAACTTTTAAGCTTCATGGATACCTACTCGGGCTACAACCAAACCCAAATGCACCTAAAATACGAAGATAAGACAACTTTTATAATAAAAAAGGAAGTAACATACTGCTACAAAGTCATGCCATTTGGGTTGAAAAATGTTGGAGCTGCATACTATCGCCTAATGGACAAAGTCTTCAAAATCCATATAGGAAGAAACGTTGAAATATATGTTGATGATATGCTAGTCAAGTCTTAAACAGAAGATAACCATTTAGCCAACCTAGTTGAAACATTGGCAGAGTTGAGAAAGCATAACATGTGACTAAACCTGACCAAGTGTGCCTTTGGTTTAAAAGCAGGAGAATTCCTCGAGTTCATGTTAACCCACCAAGGAATAGAGGCCAATTCAGAAAAATGTGAGGCAATTATCAAAATGAAATCCCTTAAGTCGGTCAAAAAAGTGCAAAGGCTAATAGGGAGGATTGCCGAACTTACTTGCTTCATGTCCAAATCAACAGATCGGGCTCATCCATTCTTCAAAATCCTAAAAAAAGTCAAGAACCTTCAATGGACCACAGAATGCCAACAAGCCTTTGACCAACTAAAAGAATACATAGCCATGCCCCCATCCTGTCCAAGCTAATTACAAGAGAAACCCTCTACATTTACCTCACCTCATCCGAATACCGTCAGCTCAGCGCTAGTTTGGGATGCCCATCTTGTTGGACAACTTTAGTAGAAAAACAAGTAGCAAAGCCCGCACTTTGAATCAATAAACTCCTCAGGAGAAATAGTTCTCACCTCAAAACTAGAAGAATGACCCTTATCCTTCATATTGTCTGAGGCACGACAACGTTTAGAAGAGGCTGGCCCCTTTCCCTTAGAGGATGCACCCACTTTGTCTTACCGTCTTTTCATGGACGACCCCCATCTCACTAGTGAAAATCGTCGTCAGGGGAGTGGTAGAGGTAACCTTCGCAGATTCAGCCTTTAGTTTGCGTAAACGAGCTAGTTTAGCCAACCTATTCATATCTTCAGTGGGAATAAGACTGTATAAAATATAAAAAATCGGAATAAGTAGCTAGAAAATATCAAAAACAATCAGTATAAAAATAGCTGAAAAGCTACGTATCAGATCCTGAGCTTTGAGCTTGAGACCTCGAGAACACTCATTGAAAAATGAGCTAAGACTCATTACCACCACCTGACCCTTAGAGTTGAAGTCACTAAAATCCTTAGCTCGGACTTTATGGAAATGTTATCACCACCTTAAAGGAAAGTGGGGATAACTAGCCTCATCTAAAAAGAAGGCCCGTTGAGAACCAACTTTAAGAGCAATAACCCAAAAAAATTGGTCTTTTCACTCCTTAGCAAATTCCTCAAAGGGCTTCATTAGCGATTAGCGAGATTGAGTAGCAAGATATAAGAATCCTGTACCCTAACTTGGATCTTTTAACAAGAAGAAGTAAAAAAATACATCAACCCAATGATGAATCCTAAGAAGATCACGAAGGCGCTGAAACCCTTACAAAAACGCCTCAACCATTAGAATGAAGTTAGGTGGGGACAATATTCACTGCTCGAAAAAACTCCATTTTGAACTTGGATAAAGACAAAGTGGCACAACCTTTTCAATGAAATAGAAATTAAAAATGAAGAACCTGTTCTTATGACTATAATTGAAAATTTGATACCCCATCAAGACAGGCTTCTATGTTAAATGAACTATTTGTCGAATCCACAACCGACAAATGATATTTCCAAGAAAGTATAAGATTTGAACCAAAACAGAAGGACCAAAACTGAATTTCTTCGCTCACCCACTCAAATAGAGATCCACTGCTTACCTCCCTACTAGAAACTCCAACCTCCCCTCCAAGGGAGTCACTTGAGGGAAATGAGCTCGAGTTAGGTATTTTCGACCTCATCTCTTCTAACCTAAATAAACCAGAAGTAAATATTTTAGCCAAGTAATTGGTCTGAACTTTGCCTGAGAATGGCCAATATCTAGCCATTCGAGTGATGACCTCGACTAAACCCAGTTCAACAAAGCGTATAAAAAGGATAAGGGAATAATCAACCCATACCGACAAACCCAAACAACATAAGAAACACAAAAAAGACAAGAGACTCACCTCGATAAGTAGAGAAAACCAAATAAAGAACATGCACAAAAGCCCGTAAACTATGCACCAAAAGCAGTGAAAACGAAAGCAAGGAAATCACTAGGACACTGCTTATTTATAGGTGGCTCAATGAAGATCCAACTGCCTAAATCCAACATATCCAATGGCCAAAAACAAAAAGACCAAGGCTTGGGAAGTGTAATAGTCACATCAAACGTGATCTAATAGCTTATAACGAGGAATCCAATGCTAGGATCAAAGCACCATTATAAATCAAACATATCCATGGCAAATGAAATCCTTAAATCCCCTCAACCTGAACTTAACTGCCTTTTGCTTACCAGAGTACTCGGAGCCCCAGAACCATATCCTGATCGTTGTTTTTGAAGGGCAAGCATAGACAACCTTATAATCTTGCCCAATACAAAGGTCTCAGATGATCCAAAGGCCCATTAAGAGGACAATGAGCCTCTAACCACCTTATAATTACATTCCCCTCTCAAGTATGCAAGAAGGTTTTTTCATCACTGTCTTATTTATACTCGTACTAATTCTAACTTAGGCATAGGAGCTCAGGTTAACTTACTCGGCCTTGACCTTGTCTTGTTGACATTATTGGTAGGACACCCAGACACTCAGATACCGACCTGATTATAAACATCCCGACATAGGCATTGACAAAAATAATGATTCTTAACTTTTGGCATTTTGTACAAGTATCTCATGTTTAACCATCTTACATAATTAAGTGCTATCTAATTGTAATACTAAGTTTACTTTGTAAATTTATGAATTTATTAAAAATTACTCAAGGAAGGAATTATATCAAAACAAAAAACTAGAAGCTACTACTATATAATTTAAATTTAAATATATATTGTATATATATATATATATTAATGATATAAATTAATCATTGCCATGACATGATATTTATAATATAGTATCCTAAATTGAGAATTAAATGAATTATCAAACTATGCAATTTCATAAGGTAAAAATATACTTTTCATCCCTTAATTTTACTCTAGGTTTTACTTTTGTTCCTTTTTTTTTTAATGTCATTATTTTTAATTTTTTTATCCTTAACCCTGCAACTGTTAATATGAGTAATAAAAACTGTTAAAATGACAATGATGTGGCAAGTTAGCACAATTAAATGCTTACTTCGCTTTAATTTTTTGCTGAATCATCTTTTTTTGCCCTTCTTCTTGATTCCATTTACTCTCCTCTTTCTATATCTCTCTCCATCCTCTTCTTTCTCTTTTCTTCTTTTCATTAATTCTCTCTTTTATGCTATCTCTAATTATCTCTTCTGTTGCAACAAACTAAAACTTCCATTAGAATAAACTCCAAATTTACTGAGTCACACTGTGATGACAAATATCAGTGATTGTCATGGTAACGGTCACATTATGATGAGAAATCAGTGTCACACTTCTTGATCTTCTTTTAAAGGATGATTTCTTGTTGAGATCACTGTTGGCAATATTGCCATTGCCATATCTTTTCTTCTTTGGCAAGGACGACGTCGAGATCAAGAACATGATAAGAGTTAGCCTTGAGGACCTCCCTTGCTATGATTGGTTGTAACTGATTTCTTCTACACACAACCATTCAAATAAACTATAAGGATCAAATCTAGAGCTATATAATGGCGAGATGGTGATCAGCACTCCCATGGAGGGCTAATACCTGTAAAGCTAAGGAAGAACTCAGTTAAACTATGTGCTTTCAACCATAAATGATTTATGATATATGGCTTTCAATGTTTACATGATTCTAGGTTGTAAAAATTCTTTTTATTGAGTTGTTTTAAGATTTGAGTAAACTTGTGTTAAACACATTCATATATTTAGTATGATTTACCTTTTGGATTACGGATACACTAGTTTATGTTTAATCTCAGTTGGTTTCCTTTTACTGGTGTGACTTATTGCTTTAGCATATGGTCATCTTTGAATCCGGTTCTAGAAATATGAATTTTAAAGTAAGGAAATTACTCCCTTGGAATTACAATTGAATTTATTTTTGGTTTGGATAAAATATTTTTTGATTAGGGAATCTAGCATGATTATCTCTGATTGACTTATAAAATGAATTGTTTTTGTTGAATGATCTAGTTCAATTGAGGGATTATTGATGGTTTACTATCTAAATTTCAGTTATGTTTTCAGTTGAACAATTTATTTCTTTTTATTTAACAAGCATCAAATTCTCAGTTCCTTATTTGACATTTTTAATTTAGAAATTCTTTAGTGCTTTTTGCTGTCTCTCAGTGGAATTGACATCTCAATCTATACTACAATAATCGCATTGTATTTTGGGCGTAATCAAATTCTCAGCCCTAATTTCAAACACCAAACTATAGAGGAACTTGTTATATGGAGATTGAAGCTATATGTTCCATTTATAGAGAAGGTTTAAATACAAGGTGGAAGAGAAGATCAAGCCATGAACTAAGCTAACCTATCCTAATGTAAGCTAATCAGATATCCTATTTTAGTGTAAGGTAATAAGTGTGATTTGTATAGCTGTACAAATATAAATAGAATTAAAAGCCAACAGTTACATAGATGTTATGTTAGAGCATTCTTCGGCAAATTGATAGATATCCTAATACAAATGAGATGTCACGGTTATTAATGTTAATTCTAATTTTGATATCCAAATTGACTAGTGCTTATCACTTATTAGGATCCGTTTGTTTTGACGAAAGACAATTTTTTGTGGAAAAAGTTTTTCAATGGAAAGCATTTTTTTAAATAAAAATTTTTGTTGTTTGGATTTAATAGAAAATGTTTTCTATTGTTTGGTATTATATAAAACTATTTTTTGTTATTTAAATTAGAAGTTGGGATTGTTCCAAGATCAAAAGTCAGGTTTGGATCTAGAACTCTTTCTAAGTGTTATGTCACGATAAAAGTTGAAGGTGAAGTGAAAACTGAGACTATTAGAAGTCGAGGTTTGAAGCTCATATAATGAAGAACAATTTTATTTTTTAAAAAGCGAAGTTTGTTTCATTCCAAAGGTTCTTAATTTTTATGGACCCTTTTAGAAATTTTTGTTAACTAACTTTTCTTTGAAAAGTAAAGTATTTTCTAAACTATCACTTATCGTCAAAACCAACATACCTTTTGATAAAAATTGAAATTTGTGATAGAACAAAAAAATATTTATTATATGAAAGAACATTGAATACATAACCACCAATTTTCTTTTTACTAATTTGAATTATTTAAAGAATTTTTTATATTAGTATATGCTATCTTAAATAAATGTTCATAATAGTCTTTAAAACATTATACATTCAATAAAGAAAAGGTTTCAGTTTTTTCAAAACATGCCTTCAGACTCATAAGTTATAACACTAAATAAATAATTTCAAAATTTATCTTTGATTATGAGATTTGATAATTTTTATATTACTTTAGCAAAAGAAATTTTCATTATTTCCCAAGATTACTTTCTCAGTTTCTCTAAAATAAGAAAAATGCCATTTATTGCATGGGTCATAAATCATAATCTAGTAAAAGAAAATTTCCATTCGTTGCAGTATATAGGAGGTATACTCTGAAAATTAAAATTTGAATATATTGCAATATATTACAGATGGATTATGCAATATATAGATTTTTTAAGGAATATCCCCATACTTAAAAAAAGACAGTATTTTTTAGAATGTGGCCTTGCAATAAATGGAAAAATTACTTTTACTATATATTTTATTAATTAAATTTTAATTTTGAAATGTCATATTTATTAACCTTTTATTTGGTGCATTGATTAGCACTGTATATCATTAAAATGGATTAAAATATTTCTAGTAACTGTAGAATTCGAAGGGCTTATGGTAAGTAACTGAAGAAACCGCTTTTCGTTTTTAGGCAGTCCATGAAATTGGGTTGACACTACGAAAAGTGAAAAAAGCAGTGGTGGAGACTTTAATGTCGAGATTGAAGGGCCAGTCTGCATCACTATATGTTTCAAGGTGTAGTGGTGATGCTTTGCGAAGAGAAAGACCATAGTGGATTATATGTTTGAGATATCGAAGTAGTTGTTTTGTGGCCATCCAGCGTGCTTCAGTTGGATTATGCATGAATTGAGATAAGCGATTCACAAGGAATGCAATATCGGGCCTGGTAAGTCCCAAGTATTGAAGAGCACTAAGGACTTGGCGAAACTTAGATTGATAAACTCCAGTTGTAGTTCCTGACCTATGAGTTTGACAGTAGTAGACATGGGTATTTGAATTTCCTTTGCAGTGTCCATGGAGGTTTTGGTAAGCAAGTCACGAATGTATTTTTGTTGTGAAAGAAATATGCCAAAAGATGTAGGAATGACTTCGATGCCCAGGAAGTAATCTAAAGTGCCCATGTCTTTGTTGGAGAATTGGTTTCCAAGTTGCATGATGAGATCATGAGCAAACTAAAGATTGTTGCCTGTAACAACTATATCATCAATGTAAACAAGACAATAGCAAAGAATATCATTAGATGTATATATGAACAAAGAAGTATCAGTGGCCGAGTAAGTGAAGCCAAAGAGTGTAAGAGCACCACATAGTACTTTGTACCACTGTCGCGGTGCTTGTTTGAGACCGTAGATGCTTTTATTCAGTTTACAAACATCAGTGGGCTTAGAGGAAACTTTAAAGCCTGGTGGTTGATGCATGAAGATGGTTTCCTCAAGAGAACCATGAAAAAATGCATTATTAACATCTAGTTGTAAGAGGGTCTAGCCATGTAAGACGGTAAGACTTAGAATGAGGTAAATAGTTGCAGGTTTGAGAACCGGGCTGAATGATTGATCCCAAGCCTTTGATGAAAGCCTTTAGCAACAAGTCATCTTTGAAATGGCTTATGGAATCATCTGTATTATGTTTCTTGCGAAAAAATGATCACAATGGGAAGGAACTAGATCCTAGGTTTCATGTTTAAGGAGGGCAGTGACTTCATCTAACATGGTCTGTCTCTAGTGAGGATTTTTGAGAGCTTATGTAACTGTGATGGGCTCGGGTGGCTTAAGGAGAAAATGTTTGGAGGTAATGTTAACTTGCTTGGGTTTGAAAATGTTGTTCATGGATCGAGTAATGATGGTCCTAGGTTGGTTGGGTTCAGCAACAGTAGATGAAATGGGAAGAAAGGGATTTGTAGTGGTGACCTAAAGTTGGTAATCTGTAGAGGTTGTATGAAGAGACGATTCTATACTTGAGGGAGAGACTGCATCAAGGGATGACGTTCCTGGAGAAATAAGTTAAGGTGGACGATGAAAAATTTGTAGAATTGGCACATGGGTAGGAGGCAAGAGATAATCATCGGAGAGGGAAGATAGGGGAAGGGCAGTGGCGAGGGATTGAAAGGAAAAAAAAAGCTCATCAAACTTCACATGGCGTGATACATATAGGCACTAAATTAGGAGATAAAGACCAAGATATGCACTTTGATGTGTCGAGTATCTGACAAAGAGGCAAAGGACATATTTGGTTTGAAGTTTATGATGGTTGTAAGGTTTGAGAAGCGGGAAGCAGAGGCTCCTAAAAGTGCGAAGCTTTGTGTATGATGGTAGGTGCTAAAATAGAGCATGAATGGGTGATTTTTATTAAAGAACAGGGGAGGGGAGTCTATTGATAAGATAGGTGGTCGTGCCAAAGGTGTGGGACCAATATTTTGGAGGTAGTGATGCATGGTTAAGGAGCATTTACCCAGTTTCAACAACATGGTGATGCCTTCTCTTGGAGACACCATTTTGTTGGGGTGATATACGGGGCAGTTGTGTAGTGATTGATTCCTTTGGTGGAAAGGAAATGGCGAAGAGCTTGGAATTCACCACCATTGTCACTATAAAGATGGGTGATTTTGGTTTTAAATTTGGTCTTGACCATTTTATAAAATATGGAAAAATGGTCCTCACATCATATTTGTGGTGAAGAGGAAAGAACCAAATATATTTGGTGAAATGATTTATGAATATACATAATATTGGTGCCCTATTATGATGGTGTTAAAGATGGCCCCCAAACATCAGTATAAATTAAATCAAAAGGAGCTAACCTTGACATGTCATGCTTATGAAAAGAAAATTGATGAGATTTATTAAATTCAAATGAAGAACACAGATTAGGGCGAGAGGTTCTAGAACTTGTAGGAAGAGAAAATGAAGAAATAACATGATTGACAATTTTCATGGAAGGGTGACCAAGACGGCCAGCCTACATTGGAAGTTCGTTTATGAACAAGAGCTATAGGCCAAGTGGATAAAGAGGGCATAGGATAGACACCATGTCCACATGGTCCCTTGAGTAGTATCTCCCCTATTTTCTAATCCTTCACAAAAAAAGAAGTTAGGATGAAACTCAAGGATCGCATTGTTGTGCTTGGTGAAATTATGAACATATGTCAAGTTTTTATTAATTGATGGTACACACAAAGTGTCATGAATGTGAAACTTGTGTTTGGGAAAGGAGAAAATAAGTGAACCATTGTGTGTTATGGGTAAACCTAAGCCATCCCCGATCACAACCTCATCAGTTCCATCATATTCAGAGTGCAGGTTGAGATTGGAAACTTGAGAGGTGATGTTGTGAGAAGTTCTTGAGTGCAGGAGCCATCACGTTTCAGGACTGGTATTAGTGGTTGTGCAATTGGTAGTAATCTCGATATTTTGTAACTGAGGAAAGTGTTTAGCCATATGACCGTATTGATCACAATATTGGCATTTGGGTGTGTAGAGCTGAGGCTTAGTGGACCGAGATTTGGATTTGGACTCTGACTTTGGTTGAGAGGCAACAGAAGTACCATAAAATTTCTTAAATGTCCTGGAGCTTTTGAGTGTTGTGGGCTGTAATTACCATGGACAGGGTAGTGTTGTCAAGATACCTAAGAAGGATTCATGGCCTATGAGCAGATCATGAAGCTCGTCAAAGGAGAGAGATTTTTCTCGAGCTTGGATTGGAGTAACTATCTCCCTGTATTCGAGACCTAGGCCATTCAGAACATAGACTATTACATCACCCGTGGAGGGGGGAGCATCAATGAGTGCTAATTCATCTGATATAGATTTGACATAATGCAAGAACTTTGTAATGGTTCGTGTCACTCGCTGAATGATATTTAACTCTTCTTTAAGTTATATGACTTGTGTTCTTGAACAGCAGGCATATAAATGAGTTAATGTGGTTCAGGCTTGAGCAGATGTCTAGGAAAATGAGATGAGAGAGATCACAGCAGAGGATATTGAGGTTAAGATGGCATTGAGTATTAGCTTGTCTTGTCAAAACCAGTAATAGTAGGCTATCGTAGCTGTAGCATCTGGAGCTGAGGAGGGTGATAAAGCAAGACATGAAATAGAGCCATCAACGTAGCCATAGAGATTGTAGCTAAGCAGAAGTGACTCAAACTGAGCATGCCAGGAAGGGTAATTAGTGGGGGTGAGACGAACTGTTATTTACTTAGTGGCATTGATAGCTATAGGGTTGTTATCTATTAATACTGAAGCCCTATCAAGTAGCTGACCCTACCCCTAATCTATACTAGTCTATGTTTAGGCACTTAACTCTCTGTCTTAGTTCACATGCTAATGTACTGTATATATATTCAATACCACAGTTTTGTCTTTATGTGTAAGTAATACATATAGCCTTCTGGTTGTGCTCAGAAAATAAATTAAAGAAATACAACAAAACTTTTACCTATTCCATTTTCTTCTTTCTCTCGGCATTCTTCCCTCTGCATATTACATTCTTATTTCTTCTCAACACTGCAGCTACCTTTTGGATTTTCATGGTATCAGAGCTTTTTAGCTAAAAGCTTCCATTAAAGAAAATGTTTGCCCACTAAAATATCTTACCTCAACCTAGCTCCATGTCTTCCCCTAAAAACTCAAATAGCAATCCCACTTCTCAAATGAACAACCAAACTCAAAATCCAAATACCTCAGCTACCTTACCTACTCTGTCCTATCCCCTCAATGTTAAGCTTGATGAGGGAAATTACGTCCTATGGAAGAATCAGCTCCTGAATGTCATATATGCAGTTAGACTCAGGGACGGATCCAAAAATTACTTAAAGGGGGGCCGAACTAGGATTTTAAGAAAAAAAAAGATGGACTAACAAATTAAATAAAAAATTAATTATGATAATAATTTAAAGTTTGATGAATAATTAAAAATTTATTTAAGAAAAATAGAATAAAAAATAATATAACAAC
>JASKGM010000009.1:3486348-3512873 GCA_034509205.1 Ceratonia siliqua
CTTTTGGATCGACACAAGATTATTGGACAATTTAGGGACATGAAGAACATTTTTCAAAATAAATGTGGGAGTTATTTAATATCTCCGATGCCTGTTACAATTGTATATGAACTAGTAGCCACAGTGATTTTTCTATTGCTAGGATATGATGTATAGGTGGTGAATTTGTATGAAGAATTGGTCATGTGATTAGTAGCTCCAGAGTTTATGATCCATGAATCCAAAAGTGTACTATTAAGAGATTCTAATGAGGCATTATATCCAAGGGAATTAAGGTTACTTGAGGAAGCCAATGAGCAAGTGCCAGAAGATTTTTCAAGAGCATCTAGCAAACCTCTCAATTTCTCTGATTCCGCACTATTAAGACCTCTAATCTCCTGTATGGTTTCTGAACTATCTTGGGCTACCATGTGTGCTTGCCCTTGGTTCTTTCCCTTTCCTCATTCACGGCTATTTGGTTTTCCATGAAGCTTTCAGCATCGATCCTTTGTGTGCCGAGGTTTCTTGCAGTAGGTACACCACAAACTGTCTCTGTTGTCCCGATTCTGACTTGGACCCAATTCTGTCTTTCTTTGGTCTGCTATGTATGAAGAGACTAGGGCTACTGGTTGGTCAACCTTTCTTTGTGTGGAGGCTAAGGTTGATGCTTCCACAGTTCGGGATTCCAACATTGCATTCTTGCAACTCTCCTCATCCCAAATAATAGAGATAGCTTCATTTAGGAAAGGAACTTCATCCTTTCCAAGAATCTGGACCCTTACTTAATCAAACTCAGAATCCAATCTAGCCAGAAAGACATACACCTTATCTTTTTCCAGAAATTCTTTCACAACAGTAGCACAATCATGACATTTTAAATTAAGCACTTGATACTGATCTAATTCTTGCCATAAAATTTTCAAGGTTAATACTTAGTGACAGATTTACCTCCCTGTTTGGTGAACCCAGTCCCTACCTTGAGGTCATAAATTTGTGCAGCATCCTTGACCTGGAGTAAGTCTGACGAACAGCTTCCCATATTTCTTGTGCTGTGGCAAGAAACATGTAAGTATCACTGATGTCAGGCTGCATAGAATTTTAGAACCATGACATGATCAAGGCATCTTCTTCATCCCCAAGCTTCAAATCCAAGGGTGCCTTTCTGTGGACCAGTTCCCAGTAAGTGACCGAGCTTCCCTTTTCCTTTCAACAATGTCTTAACTAGCTGGGACCACTTAAGGTAATTTTTTCCGTTCAAGCGATAGGAAGAATGAATATTTTGAAGATCATTTGGATTATGTTTGGGTTGGTTTTCTTCTGTAATGGGTAGGGTCATTGTTTTTGTTTGGTAAGATGAGGTAATTTTTGACATTTTGGTCAAAGTGGCAACTGAGGGTGAAGGATAAAATTAAAGGTGAAGGACAGAATGGCTATGAAGGCCTGAGAAGAGATGGCAATTAAGGCCAAGAAGATTTGGCAATGAAGGCTGAGACTTGATAGTCGGGATAGGTCGGAAATTGATGGTTGATGGTTTCTGGGCATTTTCGACGGTTGTTGGACCCCTCACGCGCTCTCACGTGAGGGTTCCCGGATAATAAGATTGGAACACTCACTTCTCTAATCACGTATAAACGAACAAAGGCAATAAAGGCAAAATGTTGTTTTTGAATGAGCTCTGATACCATGTGAGAAATTGTGAGAAAGGATAATTGTATTCTCCGTTGTTTTACTTACAATCAGAAGGGTGGATTTATACACCCAGAAATCCTCAATCTATTTCTAAAACTAAGCAGGAAATAAATGCTAATTATATACATGGAAGGAATGCAAATTACAGGAGAAGATTGGGGACATAATTACATAATTACAGCCCAAATTATCAGCACACGTTTTCCACATCAACATATACAACCATTAGGATGCAACCACCACTAGATTGCCGATAGAAAACAGAGTGATCATAAGTATTCCGTTGCAAATTGAACTTAAGGATCATGTCACTTAACCTCCTGAACCATGCTCGAGAAGATTGCTTCAGTCCGTACAATGATTTATGGAGTCAGCATACTTTCCCACTCGCCCCCTGAGCAACAAACCCGGGTGGTTGCTTCATATAGACTTCTTTCTCTAAATCACCATGCAGGAAGGCATTCTTAACATCCAACTGATAAAGAGGCCAATGAAAGGAGGTTGTTAGAGAGATAAAGAGACGAACAGATGCCAATTTTGCAATAGAAGAGAATGTCTCCAAATAATCAACCCATATGCTTGAGCATATCCTTTAGCTACCAACTAAGCTTTAAGACGAGCAATGAAACCATTGGGATTAACTTTGACCGTGTAAACCCACTTACACCCAACTATCTGTTTTCCAGGAGGGAGAGAAACAAGTTCCCATGTGTTATTGTGATTAAGAGCCAGCATTTCTTCCTTCATTGCAGAAGTTCAACCATCATGAGAAAGTGCCTCTCTCACGATTTTAGGAACAGACACAGAGTCTAGGGAGGTCACAAAAGTATGAGAGATAGGAGAAAAGTGGTCATAGCAAACAAAAAGACGAGATAAGGTAGGTACAAGAACGTTTACCTTTCTACAGGCTGGGAAGATCAAAAGATGGATATAGAGATGAGGAAAGTGGTAAAGGCTGCGAGTCAAGAGTCTCCAGGGGAACGATCGGTACATCTTGGAGTGGCGGAGTTGAGGGTGGCTCTGGAGCACGAAGTCTGCGGGAATAAACATGGGTAATATGAGGGCAGGGGGTTTAGGTGGAGCATCGAATGGTGAGTGAGCATAATAGATCAAGAAATCATCTTCAGAGGCATATGACATAGGAGTCTTTGACTGGAAAAGGGTAGTCTCAAAAAAGGTAACATGACACAACATACTTTCTCAACTCTGGAGAAAAACACCGATATCTCTTTTGAGATTGAGGGTCAAGTTTCGAAATTTGAGGAAGCACATTATGAACAAAACAAGTGCAACAAAAAATACGAGGAGACAAGGGAAACAGGGGCTGAGAGGGATACAAAATAGAGTAAGGAATTTGACCATTCAATACAGAGGAAGGCGTACGATTAATATAAAAACATGCGGTAGAGACTGCATCAGTCCAAAACGATTTAGGAACTTTTATGTGAACTAAAAGGGCACGAGTAACTTCTATCAAATGTCTATTTTTTCGATCAGCAATCCCATTCTGTTGGGGGTGTACACACATGAAGATTGGTGTATAATACCACATTGTGCCATTAGAGAAGTAAAAGAAGAGGAGAAAAAATCGGTGGCATTATCACGGTGTAAAACTTTGGTAGTAGTATTAAACTGATTTTGAACCTCAGAACAAAAAATAGAGAAAACAGAGAACACTTCTGAACGATTTTTTTATTAAATATAACCAAGTTGCATGAAAATAATCATCAACAAAAGTAATGAAATATCGAAAACCAGTTCTAGACAATACTGGACAAGGACCTCAAACATCAGAATGAACATCAAAATAGGACACAGTCCCGTCTATTGAACCTCAAAGGATAAGACAGACGACAATGTTTAGCAAACTGATAGGACTCACAGTCTAACCGAGACACATAATTGCCACTAGGACATAACTGCTTCAAACTTTTTAGAGAGGGATGACCGAAACAACAATGGAGATCCAAAGGGAACAAGGTGCTAGGACAGGCAACTGAGCTAGCACCTTGTTTAGCAAACTGATAGGACTCACAGTCTAACCGAGACACATAATTGCCACTAGGACATAACTGCTTCAAACTTTTTAGAGAGGGATGACCGAAACAACAATGGAGATCCAAAGGGAACAAGGTGCTAGGACAGGCAACTGAGCTGGGAATCGAAGGAAGCGTGCACTCCAAGACATACAGACTGTTTGACTCGCGGCCTTTACCAATAATTCGCCTCGTCCCAAGATCCTGAAAAACATAAAGGTCAGGGAAAAATGCAATATTGCAATTTAAGGTTTTGATGATTTTGCTAACAGACATCAAATTGAATGAAAATTTGAATAAGTACAACACAGTGGATAAGGGAATGGGTGATGTGGGGTAAGCAGTGCCGCTACCAACAACAGATGTGGTGGAGCTATTGGCTAAGGTGACACAAGGTAGATGAGATGCTGGGAAGAAGGAAGAAAGAATACTTGTGTTTCCTGTCATATGATCTATGGCACTTGAGTCAATGACCCAGTTGCTCCGTGTAGAAGAAAGACAAGCAGTGGAAATACTTGTCTGGGCAATATGTGTTGTATGAGGTGGAGCAGACTGAGTAGACTGAAATTCTGTATAGCGGGCAGACTCATCCACTGTCCTAGGGACCAACTTAGTGTCATTCTCTAGGATACTATCTTGAGCAACAGTATTGGCAAATCGTTGCTGCTTGGCAAGAAACTTTGGGCAGTTGCATTTAAAATGCCCAGATTCCTTACAGTAGTGACACACTATCTTGGTATCATCGGTTTCACGTTCGCCACTTCGTCCACCTCTAAAACCACCACCACCACCTCTCCCACTAGTACCCACTAAAGCAAAGGAATCACTGGGTCTAGCCTGGCTTTTAGAAGACTCCCTAGAAGTCATAAGAAGGCAAAAATACACATCTTGTAATTTTAATTTATCAGACCTAGTCAGAATTTTTGAGCGGGCAGCACTATAATAATCTCGGAGACTAGTAAGAAAGCACATGATAGCCAATTGCTCTCTTTGCTCCCTCATTGCCCCCACATCACTAGTAATGGGCATCAAGGTATTAAGCTCTTCGTACACTCACTTGAATTGAGCGAAATGATCAGTCAAAGAGACCTCTTTCTGTTCTGCTTGATAGAACTCCTGAACCATATCATGGAGATGAGACATATCGTCCTTCCCTGAATATAGGGACCCTAAGTACTCCCAAAGGTCCTTGACTGTATCGCAATGGATGGTGATGTCCTCAATCCAAGCCTTTAAGGTTTGTCTGATCAACATGTACAGACATTTGTCCTCTCGGATCCACTTTTTCTTTGCTAATTCACTTGTTGGAGCATTACTAGTCAAATGATCCTCCTTCTCAACAACATACATGAACATCTCCACTGCCTTTCTCCATTGAAGGTAATTATAGGGCCCCACTGACTTCTGGTCAGTAATTTTGGTGGGTGCAAGAATTAATTCAGACACCAATTTTCAGGTTTCAACCACTCCAGGAGGAGGTTAAGTAACATCAGAGTGTTCTTCAGCCATTGAAGACTAACTTTACACAAAACAGGTAAGCAGCACCCAAAGATATCAAATATACTAAACAAAAAAAAAGTACCAATCACGCCAAATTGCTCCAAAATCAGACTAGCCAAGTGAGATAATAACAAAATCAGATTATCCAAGGTCAAATCACTCAAAAATCGGCCAAATCACTCAAAAATGGGCCACCCACAGTGAAATACCCATTGTTCACTGCTGAAAACGACTATTTGCCACCGTTCGTCCACTGGAAACATGGTTCAACCGTCGGAAAACCACCAAGCAGCCACCACAATGCAAGATCCGGCTAGACAATGTCTAAAAACACAACCTACAGCTCGCTGTTCACTCAGTTTGCTCACATCAGTCTTCTTTGGCCTGTCGCCGTCGCCGGCGCCAGCAACGGCATAGGTGACCGACAACAAGGGTTATAGTTGCAGGCCAAAGGGGAGGCCGCTGGTGACGGCAGTAAAGGGAGGGGCTGTTTCAGAGAAGAAATTAAGGGTTTAAGAAATTAGGGATTTTTTTTTAAATTGGGGATTACTAAAATTGAGGATTTATGAAACTAGGGTTTCTGAATTTGGGGATTTAGGATTTCAGAAATTAGACTTTGATACCATGTTGAAGGGAAAGAGAAATAATGAAAAATCTTGTCTTATTAGACAATTAATCATGTATATATAGTAGGAAGAGGAAATACAGTCTAATAGAAACACTGAGACTAAAAGACTAAAGACTAAAATACCCTTACTAATATAGCTTAAATACTCTTAACAGATGTCACCTTTGCTGAAAATGAATCTTACTTCATTAAACCTTATCTTCAGGGGGAGACCATATTTTTCGAAGATAAGGATAGAGACCTTTTTGTTTTTGATTTTCCTTCCTCATCCACACCTATGTCCATACCTTCTTAGACCCAACCTGAGTATGTATCTTCCCAAAACTAGAACCAGCCTGAACGCATGGTTCCACCAACTCGTGAACGCATGACCAGAAGTGATGACACTATTGGTAACCCACGATTCTCTCTGGTGTACTCAAGGAAGGAGAATCTAGGTCCTGAACTAGTGCAGGTCCAGGCATCAGTCTCTAACTTTGGAAATGAGGTAATAGTTCCTAGTCCTTCTTTGCCAGTTGAGCTATATCTGATATTCATTTGCCTAGTGCTATTAGGAAAGGAACTAGATAATGTACTAAACACCCATTATATCTACTCATGTTTTGTGTCTTTTGAAAAATGTTCACCATCTCATAGGAGCTTCCTTGTGAGCCTAAACACTCTGTCTATTCCTACCACACTATTTGTGAAAATTGGAAAAATGCCATGAATGTTGAAGTGCAAGCTTTGAACAAAAACCAAACTTGGAGGTGGTGAACTTACCCAAAGGAAAAAGGCCAGTGGGATGCAAACGGGTTTTTACCGTGAAGTATAAAGTAGATGGCACACTTGCGAGGTATGAAGCAAGACTAGTGGCTAACGATTCACTCAAACTTATGGGATAAATTATCAAGAAACCTTTGCTCCTGTTATTAAGATGTACACAGTCGGAGTCTTGTTGCCCTTAGCTGCTAACTATGATTGGTACTTACAACAATTCGATATGAAGAACGCTTTCTTGCATGGGGATCTTGAGGAGGAGATATACATGGAAACCCCACTTGGTTTTGGTGGGAATCTAGATACCAATAAAGTTTGCAGGCTTATAAAGGCATTGTATGGACTAAAATAGTCTCCAAGAGCTTGCTTTAGAAGATTCACCCAAGTAATGGTAGCCATGGGATATAAACAAAGCCAAGGAGACTAGACACTTTTCATCAAAGCACTCGGAATCAAGGAGAGTCACATTTCTCTTAGTATATGTTGATGATATAATAATAACAAGAAATGATAAGAAGGAAAAATGGGCTATGAAACAAAGTTTGGCAGAAGAGTTCGAAATTAAAGAACTTGGAAGATTGAAATATTTCCTCGGAATTGAAGTGGCACACTCAAAGAAGGGACTCTTTATCTCTCAACAGAAGTACATTGTCGACCATTTGAAAGATATCGGGGAAGTTAGCAGCCAATCCAGCTAGTAAACCAATAGATTCCAACCACAAACTTAGGGAGGCAGAAGGAGATGTTGCTGTTGACAAGGAGATGTATCAGAGATTGGTTGGGAAACTTATTTACTTATGTCACACTAGGCCTAATATTGCCTATGCTGTGAGTGTAGTAAGCCAGTTCATGCACAATCCTAATAAAGTTCACCTGCAAGCAGCCTATAGGGTGTTGCACTATCTTAAAGGAACTCTGGGGAAATGCATTTTGTTTAAAAAGAATGTTGGACTTACACTCGAAGCATACACAGATGCCGATTATGCTGGGCAGTTATCGACAGAAGATCCACCATTGGGTATTGTAATTTTCTTGGTGGAAATTTAGTTACATAGAGGAGTAAGAAACAAAATGTGGTGGCTAGGTCGAGTGCAAAATTAGAATTTTGAGCAATGGCGCAAGGAGTTTGTGAGCTACTATGGTTGAAAATTATCTTGGAAGATTTGAAGATTAAGTGGGATGGTTTTATGAGACTTTACTGTGACCACAAATCTGCAATTAGTATTGCACATAATCCGGTGCAACATGACAGAACAAAACACATTGAGGTGGACAGATACTTCATCAAAGAAAAGCTGGACAGTGGTTTGATTTGTACACCATATTTGTCCACTAAGTCCCTACTTGCAAATGTGCTTACCAAGGAATTGAGCAATCCCATGTTTCAAACAATTGTTGCCAAACTAGGAATGGATAATATCGATTCACCAGCTTGAGGGAGAGTGTTAGAAAACACGTTTAATGGTTTAGCTATTTTAGGAAGGTTGCGAATTTGTATTTCTAGAATTAGGAGAAATCATATTGAAATCCATTTGCTTAAGGGATTTGATTATAGGGTAGTTAATTTCTTTCTTTTTATATGTTGGGCACCTTGTGTATAAATTTGTGGTGTTGTGCAAAGGTCAATATACAGAAAATTCTTCACTCTCTAATTTCCCACAAGAAGAAAAGTCCAAGTCCATGTGGCAAACCCAACTTTCTCCAAAGACTCCAAACAACTTAGCCCATAAAAAGATGGCTACTTTGCACTGTAAAAATAAGTGTGTACCATATTCTGCACTATTCATACCCATAATACAGATATTAGGAGACGTGGTATTAGGCCTACGGATTTGCAGCATGTCATTTGTGTTGATTCTATTAAGTACCGCTGTCCGGAAGTAACATGCATTATTATATACTATTTTGAGTGTTTTGTTCCTGTTATAGTTACATACATATTTTATAATATGTTTTTAAGTTATTTATCAATTTGTTACTGTATCTTACAATATGATTCACAATTAAGTAGGTATTCCTATTCCATTTGTTATTGCAATTTGACAACTATGAATGAAACTGCAAATTGGGTGGCAATGTAGGAAGAATAAATTATATAAATATGGATAAGAGATGAGAAAGGAACTTTTCCAACCCATAAACCATCCCAAAATATAATACTTGAACCATCACTGAACCTGAAAGCAATGAGAGGAAGTAAAGAAGTATACTCTTCTGAGATAAATTTCCAAGGACTGGAGTTAGTTGCATTGACCAAAACCTCAGCATCTGATCCAGTCTGCTGAAGCCCGTGCTTTCCCTAGATAACTTGATACTTTCTATCCTAATATCATACCTTGAATATGCTTATTTTTTTACTCTCTATGGTCTTAATTGTTAATTACAGTGTTAGGGTAATTTTAGTTTATATTTTAAAAGTTTTGCTCTTCCAGGTGCATTGACAAAGAATTTTGTGTGATGTTATGTTCTGGCTATTTTCGATCTCTCTAAAGGATCAATTTCTAGAATTCACCCTGTATTGCCTTTAACGAGCAGGTTATGGTCCAGCTGGATATGCATTATTTGTAGCAGTTTATGCTGGCCTGGAGGTAAGGATGCATCTGTCACTTCCTTGAATACTGATAGGAACCAAGCAGATTACAGTAGCTTTTCTATAAGTAATGGCTAGAACAGTATGAGAAGTGAGACTTGATATTCAGAAACTATGAGAAATTCAGAATACGAGCTCAACTTAGATGAAAAGAAATATTGAAGACACTCCAAAATGATGAACAGAATCCCATAGCATTCAAGAGGCTAGGTCTCTCCACTCTTTTCCCAAATTATTTTCTGCCTCTCTCTCTCACCTCACCTTCCTTTTATTCCCCTGTGCCTTGTGCTGACATCAGAAACGAACCTTCTAACCAACTCCCACCATTCAAGTACCTCTAACCACGTGTCCACTGACACCATCCTTCCCCTTGGATACGCTTCTCCTTCTAGTATATACTTGAGTAAACATATTAGGGGCTCTATCAAATACCTTTTGCTAGGTGTTAGCCGTTAATAGCAGCTAATATGACAGAATTTGTAACTCCAGTCAGCTGAGTATTTGATAATGTCCGCATGCACTTTTTCTACTGTAAAGTACAGTCTGCAAACTGTATACTACCAAGTGTATCTGAATAATGTCCATGCACTAGTTACTCTCAGTGACATGGCTTCTTTCTGAAGCAGAAGTGTTTGTATTTTTTTTTAATATATGTGATATGTTTAAATCTGACTTTGGCTTATTAACTGTGGTCCCAGGTCCTTGCAATTCCTGCCATTCCTTTAACCATGTCAGCAGGACTTCTTTTTGGATCTGTTATTGGCACTATCATAGTCTCTATTAGTGGAACGGTGAGTAAGTATTTCTATATATATGTTAAGAAACAATTGACACTAATGCAAAATTAAATTAATTTTACATTACTTGATATCTTTTCCTTATTTGAATAAGGAAAATAGTATCCTGGTAATTAAGAGAATTTCTAGAGAAATTAATGGTGGATTTACTCTAGCTGTAAATTGTAAATAGGATTGAATCTTCCTGATTCTCTCCTGATAGTCAGCTTATTTGATTTATTTAGGTAGCTGATTTACTTCCATAATTAGGCTTATAGTTTCTGACTTGTATATTCTTGTACATTCTCTGTAAATGATTCAAGGAAATATACTACATTTTTCCTCATATCTCCTTCTCTCACAGTGTTCTCTCTCCCTCTTTTGTCTCCTTACTGGTTTCATGGTATTAGAGCCTGGTTGGTAGAGACAAAGAGAACATGGAAGGAGAAACCATGAGTGGTGAATGCAGGGGTGATGATTCAGAGGTCTCCTTTGAAATTTCCCAACCTGTCCCTACAAGTTCACCCACTGCAATTTTTCCTAGTCTTCCCACTCTAACTGAAAACTCTTCTCTCCAAATCACAACTACAAAACTCAACCATCAAAATTTTCTCCAGTGGTCACGATTTGCGATGATGGTAATAAGAGGAAGGGGTCGTCTTGGTTATGTAGATGGATCTCTACAAAAACCAGACACTACTGACCGCAAGTATGCCACTTGGGCTGCCCAAAACTCTATGGTAATGGCGTGGATTGTGAACTCCATGGAAGAATATATTGAGGAGTCATATTTATATTATTCTATGGCTAAGGAGCTGTAGGATGCTTTGACTTTGGCTTTTTCTGATTTTGAAAACTCTACCTAGTTGTTTTCTCTAAGAAACCGTTCAAGAGAATTAAAGCAAGGGGAATTGGATGTTACCCAATATTTTAGTGCTTTGACTAAACTGTTGCAGGAGATTAATCTTCTTGTATGTATTGACTGGTCATGTCCCACTGAGTCTGCCAAGTACAAGAAACAAGTTGAAAAGGAGAGGATCTATGGTTTTTTGGCAGGGTTAAATTCTAAATTGGATGAGGTTCGTGGTCGTCTCCTAGAAATTATACCTCTTCTAGTAATTACAGAAATATTTGCTGAGGTACGTAGAGAAGCCAATTGCAAGAAAGTTATGATGGTTGGTTCCAAATCCTCTCTAACTGAAGCTTCAGCCCTCACAGCCAGTGGACAAGAATCCTTTAAAAATTCAAAAAGGAACAACTTATGGTGTGATTTTTGCAAGAGGACAAACCACACCAAAGATCGTTGCTGGAAGTTTCATGGAAAACCAGCAAACAAGAAACATAATCGAGGTGGAAATATTGAATCTGCTGGATTCCAATTAAGCAATTAAGCAGAAGCTCGGGCCAACCATAAATCTAATGTGAAATCAACTGAATCAGGGTGAGGGGGTCAAACTTCAGGGAAATACTCAAATCTCCCTTTCTAAGGAACAATTAGAACAATTGTATAAACTCCTTTCTCCTCAACAAAATGGTCCCAAACCTCTCTACTGGCTCAAAGAGGTAATTTCTTGACTGCTCTCAACACTTCTAGTATCAATAAGGAATTATGGATTGTTGATTCTGGAGCTTCGGATCACATGACTGGGTGTAGGTCTCTGTTTTCATCCTATCACCTGAATACCAGCAACTCTAAGGTTAAAGTGGCAAATGGCAGCTTTCTAAATTTGGCTGGAATTGGAAATATGCAGATTACACCTTCACTTAAAGTGCACTCTGTTTTATAAGTCCCAACTCTGTCTTGTAATATTCTTTCCATCAGTAAGCTAACCAAACAATTAAACTGTGGAGTTTATTTTTTGAATCATCTTGTGTATTTCAGGAGCTGAGTTTGGCGAGAAGGATTGGCAATGCTAGGGAACATGAGGACCTCTACTATCTTGAGGAAGATACCAGGTTGAATAAACGAGTTGAAATTGCAAGTTGAGTCTCCTTCTTGGGAACAAAAATTAAGTTGTGGCACTATGGGTTAGGCCACCCCAGTTTTTCATATTTACAAACCTTGTTTCTATCTTTATTCAATAAAGGAGATTTTTTCCAATGTAAATTTTGCCAACTTGCCAAACACACTTGCCTCCATTTTTCTGCTCAAGATTACAAAGCCTCATCTCCATTCAATCTAATTCACAGTGACCTTTGGGGACCCTCATAGGTTAAAACCTTAATTGGAAAACGCTGGTTTATCACTCTAATTGATGATCACACTCGGTTATGTTAGGTATACCTTTTAAAGGAAAAATCTGAAGCCAAGGAAGTAATTCAAAATTTTTTCCTAGTGGTTCAAAACCAATATAATACCAATATTAAGATCATTAGAACTGATAATGGAAAGGAATACTTTAATTCTATCCTAGGCAATTTTTTTGTTGAAAAAGGTATTATGCACCAAAGTACTTGCATTGTTACTCCCCAACAAAATGACATTGCTGAGAGAAAAAATAGACATCTACTTGAAGTATCTAGGGGCCCTCATGTTTACCCATAATGTTCCGTAAAACTTATGGGGAGATGCTGTTCTCACTGCTGGCTACCTCGTAAACAGAATGCCAACCGTGTGCTTCATCAACAAACTCCTCTAAACCATTTCCTTCAAACTTACCCTTACACTTGCTCCTCCTCTACCTTGCCCCTCGAAACTTTTGGGTGTACCTCTTTTGTTCACATTCATGACTATGAGAGAACCAAACTTGACCCTAAAGCCCACAAATGCATATTCTTAGGCTACTGACCTACACAAAAGGGCTACAAGTGTTACTCTCCCGAAACCATAAAATATTATACCTCCATGGATGTTACTTTTTTTGAAGAACAACCTTTGTTTTCCAGAAATTTCCATCCGGGGGAGAGCAATACTATAGATGTTACCATTTCAAATGGGAATGAAAATTTTTGGGAAATTGCAATTTCAGATATCTCTCCTTTACTGCAGCAACAGAATACACTACCATCTCCCATTCCTATTCCTTCTTCAACTCAAATCCACACGCAGAATACCCAGCTTAACGTTTCTGTACCTACTGCACCCATGACCCAAGATTCAATGACAGGGTGAGACCCAACACTTGCACCACCTGAGCTACGGGTTTGTTCAAGATGCAAAAATACTCAAGTAACAGAAGGTCCTCATGAACCTAAACAAATCCATGAATCCCAACCATACTCAGGTAATTCCTCTCTTACTCCTCATTTAAATTCTGGTGATAATGATCTTGATGTGCGAATAGCTATAAGGAAAGGTACTAGATCCTGCACACAACACCCAGCCTCTAAATTTGTAGGCTATAGTCACTTATCTCCCTCGGTCCAAGCTCTTGTGACAAATTTATCTACAGAAGAAATTCCAAAGACCATTGAAGAGGCATTAAGGGTACCAAAATGGAGGAACACAGTAAAGGAGGAAATGGTAGCTTTGGAAAAGAATGAAACTTGGGATCAAACTTCCAGGTGGTAAAATACCAGTTGGCTGCAAGTAGGTTTTTACTGTTAAATACAAGTTAGATGGATCAATTGATCGTTATAAGGCAAGATTGGTAGCCAAAGGTTACTATCAAACCTATGGCATTAACTACCAAGACACTTTTGCACCAGTGGTAAAGTTAAACACCGTGCGAGTCCTTTTATCTTTAGCAGCAAATTTGGATTGGAAACTCCAACAACTTGATGTAAAAAATGTGTTTCTAAATGGAGAATTAGAGGAGGAAGTCTATATGGACTTACCACAAGGATTTGACAAAGGGAAGGATCAAGGATAGGTTTGCAAGCTGAAAAAATCTTTGTATGGTCTAAAACAGTCCCACGGGCTGGTTTGGAAGATTCACCAAGGTGATTTGCCAACAAGGCTACCAACAAGCTTAATCTGACAACACATTGTTTTATAGACATAAGGAGTGTTACTTAGCTTGAAATCTTGTAGAGGCAGCTGGCTAAAATCATTTAATTTTTGACCCCAAATCAGATTTGTATACTCTAAAAGGGGTAAGAATTTGAATTCAAATGGTAATAACTAGGGAAAGAATATTAAAAAGGAAACTATCACAATTAGCTAGAGTTTTGGGGAAGAGAAGGAGCCTAATAGCTGGCAAGTCAAATTTGATCTTCAATGGGGAAATAATTCTATTTAATTGTAGAATACGGTTTTGGTAATGATTATGAGAATAATGTCTTTGTCTTGGTATTAATTCTGATTAGCAGAAATAATGTCTGGAAATAATGTCTTTTATTTCAGCATTAAGTTGTATTTTAATTTCCATTTTTGTTTTAATTTCCCTTTTTGTTGTAATGCTATTATGGACTACTTATAGTCTGGAAACTATAGAATAAAGCAGTCAGAAAATTATAAACTCAACGAAGTGTGTAATTGGAGGCTCAAGGCACCTCAAATAGCCTTACAAAAGAGGTTTAGGATCTCTCGAAGTATCCTAGGAAAAGGGGCACGTAACAAGGAGAGTAAGATTACAATCCTTATTGTATATGTTGACGACATAATTGTAACTGGCAATGATGTTGAAGAAATGGAGAAGTTGAAAGAAAATCTGGCAGCAGAGTTTGAAATTAAAGACCTTGGTACCTTGAGATATTTTTTGGGGATGAAAAGGCATGGAATTTCAGTATCTCAGAGAAAATATTTGTTGGACTTACTCAAAGAAACTAGAATGTCAGGGTGCAGGCCAAATGATACTCCTATAGACCTGAGATAGAAACTTGGAGAGCAATTGGAAAGTGTACCAATTGATAAGTGTTGGAAGTCACACATTGCTTGGGTAAGGTCATTAAGTGTTGTATATAAGTGGGAGGCATCCCTCCCCTCACAAAGCGCTTTTGTGAGGAGGAGTTAGGTTACCACGAAAATTTAACAATAAGGATAGGTATTAACGGCTAGTTGGGAAACTCATTTATCTTTCCCATACTAGATTGGATATTGCCTTTGCTGTTAGTGTTATGAGTCAGTTCATGCATGGTCCTAATGAACAGCACCTAGAACTAGTATACCAAATTTTGAGATATCTTGAATGAAGAAAGAAGTGTGGAAGCCTTTACAGATGTTGACTAGGCAGGCTTTGTAATTGATAGAAGATCAACTATTGGCTCTTGTACATTTGTTTGGGGAAATCTTGTGACCTGGAGGAGGAAGAAACAAACGGTATGTAAAGTGAGAGAGGAAAATAAGAATGGGATTCCTAACTTATTGTAGTTAGGTTCCAGTGTGTTTATTTATAATAATAATTTGGTCACACATAGTAATCCCAAACCCACTAGAGCAACACATGTTACAACTCATAGTGTAATAGGATTCATAACTTATAACACTTCTCCTCAAGTTGGAGCATATATAACAACCATGCCTAGCTTGTTACAAATGTATTGGACCTGGGACCCATTAAGCGGACTTAGTAAAGACACCAGCAAGTTGTTCTCCAGTTTCCACATGGCTCGTGGATATCTGGCCACGCTGGATCTTTTCCCGAATAAAATGACAATTAGCCTCTATATGCTTTGTCCTTATGAAAAATTAGATTCGAGGCAATATGAATAGTCGCCTGATTATCATACCATAACTTCATAGGGTCAAAATTTCTAAAACCAACCTCATCTAACAATTGAACTACCCACAGAAGTTCACAATTAGCTTGAGCCATGGCCCGGTACTTAGATTCTGCGCTTGATTGTGCCACCATATTCTACTTCTTACTTTTTCAAGATATAAGATTTCCTTCCACAAATATGCAATATCCAGATGTGGATCTCCTGTCAACAGGTGACCCAGTTCAATTAGCATTAGAGAAACCTTCAATTTTGTAGTGTCCATGATCACTGTAAATATGCCCCGATCTGAGTGCTTTCTTCAGATACCTCAAAATACCCTGCATGGCATCCCGGTGAACAGTATGAGGGGATGCCATGAACTGGCTCACAATATTGATTCCAAATGAGATGTCAGGGCGAGTAACAGTGAGATAATTCAACTTTCCAACTAGTCTTCGATATCTTTATGGGTCACTCAATAATCGCCACCATCTGCTGTAAGTTTCAAATTTAGGGCCATAGGAGTTTCACTCGGTTTGGCTCCAAGCAATCCTATCTCAGTCAACCAAGACATATTTTCTCTTTGCAAGAAGATACCCTTCTTGCTGTGACTTATCTCAATCCCCCAGAAAATATTTTAGGAAGCCCAAGTCTTTAATTTGAAACTTGGATTGAAGGAAGTACTTAAGTGCATCAATACCACACTTGTCACTTTCAGTGATTACAATATCATCCACATATACTACCATCATAATACACCCAGCACTGGAGTTTCGATAGAACTAATCATAATTACTCCTATTTAAGCCAAATTCAAGAACCACCTCACTCAACTTCCCAAACCAAGCTCAAGGGGGGATTGTTTCAACTCATTCAATGATTTGTGTAACCGACACTTTACCATCTCCCCCCTGAGCAACAAACCCATGTGGTTGCTCTATATATACCTCATCTTGAAGATCACCATGTAAAAGGGCATTCTTAACATCTAACTGATGAAGAGGCCAGTGATGAGTAACAGCAGCTAGAGAGATAAACAGACGAATGGAGGCTAATTTGGCAATAGGAGAAAACGTCTCATCGTAGTTAACATCTTACGTCTGAGCATAGCCCTTGGCCACTAGGTAGGCCTTGAGGTGAGCAACGGAACCATCAAGATTAACCTTTACAATATAAACCCGTTTACACCCCACAACTTGTTTGCTAGGGGGAAGAGATACAAGGTCCCAATTATGATTGTGAACAAGAGTAGGTATTTCTTCCTTCATAGCAAAGGTCCAACCATCATGAGCAAGAGCTTGCCTCACAGTGTTAGGGACAATAACAGAAGTAAGGGAGGCAACAAAAGACTGAGAAACAGAAGACAAACGGTCATAGCAAACAAAAGAAGAAATGTGGTAAGTGTAAGAATGTTTACCTTTCCACAGAGCAATGGAGAGATCAAGGCTAAGATCTGGAGACATGGCCAGTGGTAGTGATTGGGATGCAAGATTCTCTGGTGGCACGGTTGATACACATCCTGCCATACAAGGGGCTGGGTAGGTCCAGGCAGGCGAGGGTGACACAAATAAACCTGAGGAGGTAGAGGGTGAAAGACTGGTGGCTTAGGAAGAGACTCAATGGAATGGACTTGATAGGTGAGGAAGTCATCATTAGAAACACAAGACACAACCTGATCAAATGAAAAAGGGGTAGATTCAAAGAACGCAACATTGGCAGAGACAACATAGCGACTCAAGTTAGGTGAGAAACAACGATACCCCTTTTGAGACCGAGAATATACAGGAAAAATACATTTCAAGGAACGAGAATCGAGTTTGGACACACAAGGGCGCACATCATGGACAAAACAAGTACAATCAAAGATACGAGGCTGAAGAGGAAACAAAGGGTGAGATAAAAGCAAAACAGAGTAGGGAGACTGACCACCTAACACAGAAGAGCGTAAATGGTTAATCAGAAAACCCTAGTAAAGACAGTATCTGCCTAAAAAATTTTAGGAACCTTCATTCGAAATAAGAAAGCACGGGCAACCTCCACCAAATGCCGATTCTTAAGTTCGGTAACCCCGTTCTATTGAGGGGTAAACTACAAGAGGACTGGTGTAAAATACCATGTTGGATCAAAAATGAAGTAAATGAGAAGGAAAAATATTCTTTAGCATTATCACTGCGTAAAACTTTGATCGGGGCATTAAATTGTGTGTATATTTCTGAATAAAAGGTAGAAAAAACTGAAAACACCTCAGAACGGTTCTTGATTAAATAAGCTAAGTTGTATAAGAATAATCATCAACAAACGTAACAAAGTAACGAAAGCCGGTTTTGGACATAATCGGAGAAGGACTCCAAATATCTGAATGAACAATATCAAAAGGAGCTAAAGTTCGTTTATTGACACGTGGAGGGTATGAAACCCAACAATGCTTAGTAAACTGACAAGACTTACATTCTAATTGAGACACATACTCGATACTAGGACATAATTTCTTCAAAACTAGAAGGGAATGATAATCAAGGCGACAATGAAGATTCAAGGGTGATGTGGTGCTGGAACAAGCAATGGAATGTGGGGTGGAAGATAATGGGCACTCTAGAATGTATAGACTGTTGATTCTTGGCCTTTACTAATAATCTGCCTCATCCTAAGATCCTGAAATACACAATGATCAAGGAAAAATTCAATACTACATTGAAGAGCTCGAGTAATCTGACTTAGAGAAATCAAATTAAAGGGGAATTTAGATAAGTAAAACACATTGGACAAAGGTATGGATGGTGAAGGGTTAGCTGTACCACTTCCAAGAACAAGGGCTGATGAACCATTATGCTAAAGTAACTTTAGGTAATTGCGATGAAGGACAAAATGAGTTCAGAATACCTATGTTACTAGTCATGTGATCGGTAGCACTCGAGTCAATGAACCAACCACGGAGAGTGGATGAGAGACAAGTAGTGGAAGTACCTGTTTGAACTACATTTGCGAAAGACTGAGCAGAGGCCTGAGTAGCTTGGAGTTGTGTACTGGGCATACTCATTGGTGGTTAAACTATAGGTCTTAGGTTTGCCACCACGATTAGTCTCTGAAACCACTGTATTGGCCACTCGCTGTTGCTTAGCGAGAAGTTTAGGGCAATCATGCTTCATATGGCCTTGTTCCTTATAATAGATTCACGTAATGCGAAAATCACCTGAGTCTCGCCCTCCTGTCCGGCCACCCCAAAAACTACCTCAACCACCTTGATAGCTAGTCCCCACAAAAGTAGAAGAATCACCTAGGATAGTCATGTGTTGAGATGATTCCCAATTCGTCCTGAGGAGATGAAAATACACATCCTGCAACTTCAGCTTATTAGAACCTGTCAGAATTTGGGATCAAGCTGCGCTATACTCATCACGCAGACTAGTAAGGAAACACATGACGAGCAGTTGGTCACATTGGTCACGCATCTCCCGAACATCACCGGTAATCGGGAGTAAAGTATTCAACTCCTCAGAAACTTTCTTGAACTGAGTGAAATGGTCAGATAATGACAGCTCCTTCTGATCAGCTCGATAGACTTCCTGAACAATCTCATAAGTACGAGATAAATCTTCCCTCCCAAAGTACAAAGAAGCAAGATATTCCTAGAGATCCTTGATCGTATCACAGTGAATAGTGATGTCTTTCACCCGAGAATCCAAAGTTTGCCTGATTAAGCCATACTGGCGCTTGTCATTGCTGATCCACTTCTTACGAATAGTCTTATCTTGTGCGAGATTTTCGGTAAGATGATCTTTCATCTCTACTCCATACATAATCATCTCAACTGTTTTTCGCCTCTGAGGGTAATTACGATAACCTTCGAGTTTTCGATCGATAATTTTAGCGGGTGCGGGTATAAGTTTAGATATCAGCAGTTTACTCTCACTACCACCCCAAGCGGGTTAATGAATTTCAGAGTGCTTCGTTGGTTTTTCAGAGTTCTCAGCCATGAGTTCCATCATATAGAAGAAGACAAAGAACTAAAACCAAACTAATAAACAAAATAGGATTGACCAGCAATTACAAATAAGAACAGGCATAAAACTAAAAGCAAAACCACAAAATAGCCACCAAAAAATGAAACAACCACACTTGAGCGTGTTTTCGTCACCTGTGGCTGGAGAATAAGGACTTCGGTGAGAGGCAAGTCGTTGTCGACGGCAATATATCCGTTGGAGGTTCACAAACGAGTCGACCAGACCAAATCGCGTCACAAAACGCGCCACCTAGACCAAGCAGCACCAAAACGCGTGGTACCCAGACCAAATCACGTCACAAGACGCGTTAAACACCACTGTCGTCAACTATCACGCCGGTCACCCCCTTGCACAGCCACCACACCGCTGGAACACTGGCCATGATAGCTGCGGACGTGCAAACCAGGAAGCAAACTCACGAACGGTGCACTTATCAACCCATCAAGGTGGTTGTGTCGACCACACCACCGATAAGAGTGCCAATGAAGGGACATCGGAGCTTCAGAGGTCATAGGTTAGAAGGAGGGTAGTGGATTACCCACTGAGATGAAGGTTTCAGCCATAAAGGGGGAAGAATTGGGAAAAGAGGAAATTAGGAAAAAATTAGAAAATTAGGGTTCAAAGAAAAAATTAGAATAGGATCTAATACCATGTAGAGTGAGAGAGGAAAATAAAAATGAGATACTAACTTATTGTAGTCAGGTTCCAGTGTGTCTATTTATAATAATAATTAGGTCACACATAGTAATCCTAAGCCCACTAGAGTATCACATATTACAACCCATAATATAATAGGATTCATAACTCATAACACAATAGTGGCTAGAAGTAGTGCTGAAGCTGAGTTTAGATCTTTAGCACAAGGTATTTGTGAACTTCTCTGGCTGAAGCAACTTCTTAAAGAGCTAAAATTGATGGAAAATAACATTGAAGGTCCATTGTGATAACAAGGCGGCAATTGCTATCTCACACAATCTTGTACTTCATGATAGGACAAAACATGTGGTGGTTGATCGACATTTCATAAAAGAAAAAATTGAAGATGGAAGCATATCTGTCCCCTCTTCACAACAAACCGCTGACTTGTTTACAAAAGGACTATTCAAACCTGTGTTTGAAAAACTAAGTGACAAGCTGGGATTATTCAATGTGTACAGCTCAGCTTGAGGGGGAGTGTTGAGATATTTTTTCCTTATTTGAATATGGAAAATAGTATCCCGGTAATTAAAAGGATTTCTAGAGAAATTAATTGTGGATTTACGCTTGCTGTAAATTGTTGTAAATAGGATTGAATCTTCCTGATTCTCTCCTGATAGTCAGCTTATATGATTTATTTAGGTAGCTGATTTATTTCCATAATTAGGCTGATAGTTTCTGACTTATGTATTCTTGTACATTCTCTGTAAATGATTCAAGGAAATATACTACATTTTTCCTCATATCTCTTTCTCTTGCAGTGTTCTTTCTCCCTCTTTGTCTCCTTACTGGTTCCATCTTTATCTAACTCTTCCGATGTTAGTTATGCTAGATTAATATCAAAATTGCACATGATTCAACAATGGGTTTGACGAAATTCATGTTTTATTTGAAGTTATTGGATGTTGTATGTATAGAAAATTTTATATAGGTGACAGTGTCAATTGATCCCTACTAAGCCCAACCAATAGAGTCAATACTCACTGGCATAAAACTAAATGAATAGTACAGCTTTTAATAATTCTTTGAGTAGGGTATACTTTGTCTATCATTGGGTTCAGTTTCTCACTATGTAGATCATACTATTAAATTTTTATATTAACCAAAAATAATTTTTTTCTTTTAATATTTTAAGGTTATTGTACAATATGATTTTCAAAATATAAGAAATTACCAGATAACTGTTTTAATACTTGTTAATGCTTGATACATCTAAATTTGGTGTGCAATATCAACATAACAATTGCTTATAATTGAATGGTAGGATAATTGAAAATCACATTCTAAGTTAAATCAGTTAGGCATAAGTATAAAAACTTACATTGGTGTTAATTAATCCCAAATGTTTGTTCTTGAGTCTAATACTTTTACATATTCCAGGTGGCAGCCAGTGTTGCTTTTCTAATTGCAAGATATTTTGCTCGTGAGCGTATTCTAAAACTAGTGGAAGGAAATAAGAAGTTTCTTGCAATTGACAAAGCAATTGGAGAAAATAGCTTCAGGGTTGTCACCTTGCTTCGTTTGAGCCCTTTACTTCCTTTTTCTCTGGGGAATTATTTGTATGGATTGACATCTGTTAATTTCATTCCATATGTATTGGGAAGGTATGATGCTTATCACTGATTAATACCTTTGTTAGAGTGATTTCATTGCTTTTCTTGAACTTTAAAATCTATCTTTATTTTCTAAAACTCAACTTTGTACTTACGAATAAGTTTTAAAGTTTGAACTTTGTTGAAATTTGGGATTAAAACAATGGTTTAGGGGATGAAGGTAAAACCACACCACAACCCTTGTACCACCCTTTGTTTATAATACTATGAAATAGAGTTTAATTACAAGATAAACTCCTAGAGATAAAGCTGAAATACAAAGCAGTCTAAATAAAACTGGAAGACTACCCTAAAAGATAATTAAGATAATGATAAGCGATAACTACTAGACTCCTAAATAATAATAAACTCCTAATCTCTTAGCACTCCTACTTACTTTGTAAGACTTATCCTGATAGAATTCTCAACACTTCCCCTTAAGCCGAAGATTATTAAAATATCAGCTTGTTACAAATGAAACCCAATTGAAGAGAAAGACAAAGAACAGCAAACCAAATAGAAGAACTCAATCTTGAACTTAAGAAACTAGCACTATGACATTCTCAACAGAAAAACAGTTTCCAGAATTTCATGAGGCCCCCCTCAACATGTTGACTTTTTAGATAGAAGGCAGCCTTAAAAGGTGTTAAGATGACCTGGAATAAAGAACACAGGTCTGGAAACGGCTGGAACCCACAAAATGTGTCTAAGTGGGTCATCAGAAAAATTGGATGGAGAACTGCACGCCCCCCAAAAAAAGTTCTGCTGGTTTAAAAGACAATATCTGAATTGGAACACCACCAAGGAGGTTGATTAGCTGCAAACAATGGCCTGGGTTAGAATGCACAGTGGCCAGAAAGATGCGCAGTTACTGGAAAAGGCCAAAAATACACCAAAAAAAAGCTAGGGCAGAACCAAAGAGGTAGAAAAGCACTGCTAGTATAATGCAGAGTGGGAAAATGGCTGTAATGATGCACATTCAGAGAACGGCCAGAAAACTGCCAAAATAAGTGGCTGGATGACCTCTGGATAATTTGCCGGAGGACCGCTGGAAAATTCGTCAGAGATATGCCTGAATAGTGAAGATTTTCATTGGAGGACTTCCAGAAAAGTTACCCGTCTGGAAAGTGGGTCACTGGAAAATTTTCTGGTTACCTTAAAGTATGGAGAAGAGGCAGGAGAAGGGGGAATGGAGCTCCACAAGAGAAGTGGTCGGAGCTCCAACCATGAGAACTACACAACCACTGAACCTAGAACTTTCTCACCAAGCTCTTATACCATGTTGAAATTTAGGTTTTGAAACAAAGGTTGAGGGGCTGAAGGAAAAACCCTCCACAGCCCTTGTTCCTTCCTCTCTATAGCTTCATCTTGATTCTTTTGAGAGAAAATCCAGTGACTCTTCAGTGATCCAAAATTTCAGCCAATAGTGGTTTTTTGGACTGAGAGTGCTGAAATGTGAGCATGGAACTTATAGTAAGGAGCTTACTTTAGTAATGTTTCGGGGACTGTTCAAATTACAACAACTTAATGGTAAATCTCCACTTGGTTCTGCATATCAGAAATGTAAAGTCCCTTAAACTACCATGAGCTGAGCACCAGTCAAGCCATAAACACAATCCTCTCCCATGACAAATGTAGGGGCAAAGAGATGCCCTTGGAGATGCAGGAATTTCAATTTTTAACTTGTACCTAATTGGAATTTTTCAAAGTTCTTATCTTGAATATTGTAAACTGCGTTTGAACATGTATAGTTCTTGTGAAATTCTGATTTAAAACTAAACAAATCAACAATTGTCATGCAGTTGGCTGGGAATGCTTCCAGGAACATGGGCTTACGTGAGTGCTGGTGCATTTGGACGAGCAATAATTGTGAGTTTGTGCTTGGTTTTCACCCTTGATTTGAAATTCTGGAAATATTTGTTGACTATTCAACCATTAATAGCTTTTACCTATTTGGCCATCCATTGGCTTCATATTTTCATTTTTCATCTTTTCATTCTTTTCTTTTGGCGTGTTTTTGTTTTAGAGTGGGCTTGGAAGTAGTATTGTTGTTTGTAAAATCCCCACAAGTGTACGGATCATTTTCAAGTAATAAAGGGACCCCAAAGGGTCTAGTGTTGTCCCACAAGGATTACAATTAATTACCAAATATATACAAGGATTACAATTAATTACCAAATGTATACTTAAACTATTTGGGAAATTAATTAATAGGAAGACAAGCAAGCAAAACGCAATTTATAGGAAAAACTAAACAAAAGACAAGTTCTAGGGTTGTGACACAAGAATGAAAGATCTAAGGTTTTTGATTTCTCCTTTTGTTTTTCATCTTGTTCTTTTTTTTTTAATTAATTCCTATCTATTCTCTTTATTCTTGATTGAAAGATCTAATTCCCTAATTCATTTAGTACCCACTCCCAGATGCTATATTAAAGCTATCTTAACAATTTATCTTCCCAAGTATAAATTAAAGCAATTAGGGAGGCATTATTAGCACCGTGGAATCGTTTAAATGATCTGCCTAAATCATGCAGCAACCTCTTGACATGCATTCAATCTAGGGTGTTTAACTCAAGATGCCAAACTTATAAAATTACCTCCCAGTTTCATTTATGACATCCTAACATCTAATTGATCTAGCAATCAAAAGCATGAAGAATAGAGTTAAACACTCAATCAAAGAATTAAAGAAACATAGTTGGATTAACTAAAGAATTCAAGAATCATAATAAAGGGTCCATCTTGGTCCTAGAATAAATAAACTAGAACATTCTTGGAAAGAAAGAACACAAAAGAAAAGAAAGAAACAGAAAGAACCCGGATGGAGAAATTATTCCTAGAGTTGTTGTCCTCTTCCTCTCTTCCTTGCTCCCAAGAGTGTATGATGAATATGCAGCCTAAAGCCCTCTATTTATAGTTGGAGAGGCTTCCTAATCTAAGGAAGTTTGTTACAAAGAGATGGAGTTTGTTTCTAGACTTAAGGGTTAAGAGTTTGTTAAACAAAACCCTGAGTTTACTCTTTCTCTTAACTTTTCAAGGCCATTTGAATCCCCTTAATCCAAGGTTTGTAGTGCAAGTTATGCCCAAATTACTGCAGTGTGGTCCTACAGGCCTATCAACCTGGTTTTCATTAATTGGCCCAAAATTTCGTTTAAGCACGTAATTTCCTACAAAACATTATTAAATGTGATTAGGCCCTTAAATATCAGTAATAATATATATAAATTTAGCACATCAAGTATGAAATGGTGTTAGGGTAAGAAACAAATGCTGTTGAGGACCTTGTACTTGAGTACTTTAGGCATTGCTTTTTATGAAATGCTATTGCAATATTAATGATGTCATCAAAGCTTAGTGCATGCCCTTGTTTAGGCAAAGAAGAAATGGAAAAAGTGATGTCATCTTTAGAAGATATTTTTATTGATTAATAAGTCATTAATCAGTATCAATCGCATAAAGATCAAAATCTAAAAGTGGTTGAGCACACAAATAAAATTCTGTACTACAATGTTTGTGTTAGGGATGGCAATTATACCCATATCCAACAGGTACTCGCAAATTTTACTCGTTTGGGTTTGGGTTTGGGTTTGGGTACGGGGATCATTAAATGGGTATAGGTATGGGTATGGGTATGGGCATTTTCTCAAGAAATTTTATGGGTCTGGGTCTGGGTAGCATAGTACCCACCCCAAACCATACTAGGAAAAAGATTTGGTCATGTTATCAAATAACATGATTGGATTATGTTAGCAAGATTGTGGCCGTCCATTTTGACACAGGGATGGTAGGTAACAAGGAAAGGAACCAACAGAAAGAGATGAACCAGAAACTTTAGACGAAACAAGGGCAAGAACAAAGGAGTTCTCTCTGAGAAACCTCTATAAAACTCACAATAATATTCAAAATTGGTGACCTAACACATACATTCAGAATATAAACCACAAGACACACGAGATGACCTAACAAGGACCCATGTGCGTCTCACATGCCTAAGAACAGACAACTAACAGTAATAGTAACATACAACACAACATGAACTAAAAGGCTAACTAACAGACTGAAATAGTAACTTAACAAACATTAAAGCATAAAATAAACAAGCAGGACAGGACAGCCCCTGCATCAATCTCCTCTTCTTTAACTTGAGTTGGGTGGTGGTTTAAACACATAGTGATGTTCCTCATACATTTCTAGATTAGTACCAATAGTCGCATGTGCATAGTCATTTCCTCAGTGTATTCAGGGACACCATGGTTGTATGTTGTTATGAGCTAGTATTAGAATAATAGTTTTGTAGCCTTACTGGGCTTGGGCTTATTTTGTTATCCTTAGTGTGTTAGGGTTTCTCTAATTCTCATTATTATAAATAGGCATACAGGGAACCAAACTAAATAAGTTGGTAATCCCATTCATATCTTTCTTTATTTTAGTTGATTAAAGAGAGGAAGAAGACCAAGGATGTAGGCAAAAGTTCTGTATCATTCTCACGAACTACAACGGCTATACATATAGAAGATAATACAAGAAAACCCTAAAAAAGAGAAAGACAATACTGCCCTTACAAC
This sequence comes from Ceratonia siliqua, assembly GCA_034509205.1. Lineage (NCBI taxonomy): Eukaryota > Viridiplantae > Streptophyta > Magnoliopsida > Fabales > Fabaceae > Ceratonia > Ceratonia siliqua. The sequence goes on from JASKGM010000009.1 coordinate 3,512,743, forward strand.
TATAACACTATACATAATTACAACAATGCCACTAAGTCAGAATATAACAATACTACAATACTACACTCTCCCTCAAGGTGGAGCATAGATATCTCTCATGCCCAACTTGCAAATACATTGATGAAAGTCTT
>JASKGM010000009.1:3565706-3581727 GCA_034509205.1 Ceratonia siliqua
TTGATATACAACTAATAAAGAGGCCAATGAGAGGAGGTTGCTAGAGATAAATAGACGAATGGATGCAAACTTAGCAACAGGAGTGAAGGTCTCCAAGTAGTCAACCCCATATGTCTGGGCATATCCTTTAGCTACCAACTGAGCTTTAAGACGAGCAACGGAACCATCGGAATTGACTTGAGCGTATAAACCCACTTGTATCCAACTACCTGTTTCTCAGAAGGAAGAGAAACAAGCTCCCATGTATTATTGTGATCAAGAGCCATTATTTCCTCCTTCTTTGTGGAAGTTCAGCCATCAAGAGAAAGTGCCTCCCTCGCTGTTTTAGGAACAGACAGAGAGTTTAGGGAGGCCACAAAATATGAGAGACGAGATAAGTGGTCATAGCAAACAATAGAGGAGATAGGGTAGGAACTGAAGCATTTACCTTTCCGTTGGGCAATGGTCGGAGACAAGGATGTTGGTAGCGGTTGTGAGTCAAGAGTCTCTAGAGGAATGATTGGTAGATCCTGGAGTGGTAGAGCTGAGGGTGACTTTGGTACACGTCTACGGGAATAAACATGGGTGATGGGAGGACAAATGGGTTCAGGTGGAACATTGGACAGTGGGTGGACACGATACACCAAAAAAATCTTTAGAGACATGACACAGGACTCTGATTGGAAAGGGATAGTCTCAAAAAAAGTGACATCAACAAATACAACATACTTTTCCAATTCAGGAGAGAAACACTGATACTCCTTTCGAGATCAAGGGTAGCCAAGGAAAAGACACTTCAAAGATCGAGGGTTAAGTTTCGAAGTCAAAAAACACACATTATTGACAAAACAAGTGCAACCAAAAATACGGGTAGACAAGGGAAACAAGGGTAAGGAATTTGTCCATTCAAAACAGAAGAAGGCATTCAATTAATTAAGAAATAGGCAGTAGAGACTGCATTAGCCCAAAAGGATTTAGAAACTTTCATGTGAAACAAAAAGGCACGAGCAAATGTCTATTTTTTCGTTCAGCAACCCCATTCTGTTTGGAGGTGTACACACAAGGCTAGTGTATAATATCATGTTGTGCCATAAAAGAAGTAAAAGAAGATGAGAAAAACTCTTTGGCATTATCACTAAGTAAAACTTTAATAGTGGTATCAAACTGGTAGTGAACCTCAAAACAAAAGGTAGAAAAAATAGAGAATACTTCTGACTGATTTTTTATTAAATATAACCAAGTTACATGAGAATAGTCACTAACAAAAGTAATAAAATATCAAAAACTAGTTTTAAACAAAATCAGACTAGGACCCCAAACAACATAATGAACAACATAAAAAAGGGACGTAGCTCATTTATTGACTCTTAATGAATAAGACATAGGACGATGTTTAGCAAATTGATAAGACTCACATTCTAAACTAGACACGGACTCGACACTAAGACAACTGCTTCAAACTTTGTAGAGATGAATGACCTAAACGACAATGGAGATCCAAAAGAGACAGGGTGTTGAGATAGGCAACAGAGTTGGGAACTGAAGGGGGCATGCACTTCAAGATGTATAGATCGTTTGACTCGCGGCCTCTACTAATAATTCGCCTCGTCCCAAGGTCTTGAAAAATGTAATGGTAAAGAAAAATTCAATATTGAAGTTTAAGGCTCTGGTGATTTTGCTAACATGCATTGAATGGAAATTGGAATTAGTATAACACAGTAGATATGGGTATGGAAGATGTGGGCTAAGTTGCGCCACTCCCAACAACAAGTGAGGTGGAGCCATTGTCTAAGGTAACACGAGGTAGATGAGATGCTGGGGAGAAAGAAGAAAGAATACATGTGTCTCCTGTCATATGATTTATGGCACCTGAGTCAATGTCCCAGTCACTTGGTGTAGAAAAAAAACAAGTAGTGGAACTATCTGTTTGTGCAGTATTGGCTGTATGAGGTGTAACAGATTGGGTGGCCTAGAATTGTGTATAGTGAGCAAACTCATTAGCCGTCATAGGAACCATCTTAGTGTCACTCCCTAGGACATTTCAGTAGGATTTGCAAACCGCTACTGCTTGGCAAGAAGCTTGATCAGTTACGTTTAATATGTCTGAATCCTTACAATTGTGACACACTATCTTGGTATAACCAGTATCACGTCCGCCACTCCGTCCACATCTAGAACCACCACGGTCACCTCTCCCACTAGCACCCATGAAAGTAGAAGAATCATTGGGTCCAACTTGACTTTTAGATGACTCCTTAGAAGCCTAAAGACGGGGAAAGTACACATTGTAATTTTAACTTGTCAGACCCAGTTAGAATTTGTGAATGGGCAGAATTGTAATCATCCCAGAGACTAGTAAGAAAGCACAAGATAGCCAACGGCTCTCTTTGTTCCCTCATCTCCCTCACATCACTGGTAATGGGCATCAGGGTATTAAGCTCTAAGTACACTCTCTTAAACTGAGTGAAGTGATCAGTTAGAGAGGCCTCCTTCTGTTATCGTCGATAAACTCCTGAACCACATCATAAATATGGGACATATCCTTGTTCCCTGAATATAGGGACCCTAAATACTCCCAAAGGTCCTTGACCGTATCACAGTGGGTGGTGATATCTTTAATTCGAGCCTCTAAGGTTTGTTTGATTAGTCTATACAGACGTTTGTCCTCTTGGATCCACTTTCTCTTTGCTAACTCACCAATTGGAGCATTATTGATCAAATGATCCTCCATCTCAACACTATACATGAACATCTTTGGTACCTTTCTACATGGAGGGTAATTGTGGGGATCTTCCAACTTCCGCTTAGTGATTTTGGTAAGTGTAGGAATTAATTCAGAAACCCATTTCTAGGTGTCAACCCCTCCAAGAGGAGGTTGAGTAACATCAGAGTGTTCTTCAGCAATTGAATAAACTAAAACCACTCCAATCAAGTGAATAATACCAAAAAATATCCAAACTACACACCAAAATCAAAATCAAAATCAAACTTGTCAAATGAATTAGAATTAGGTTGAACAATAACCAAATTGCACAGAGAACTCACCAAACACACCAAAATCATATCACCCAAGGTGAAATCACACCAAGAATAGAGGACCCAAGTGAGAACACACCAAAATTAGACCACTCAAGGTTAAAACACACCAAAATTGAAGTATCCAAGTGAAAACACAAAAATTGGATCACCCAAGGTGAAGTCCCACCAAAATCATACTGTGCAGCCACCACAAGCAAAAACCAGCCATGACAGTGTCTAAAACGTCACAAACCACGCGCGTCACCATCGCTGGAAAAAGAAGAGGTGACTGGCGATGAGGGCTCTAGTCGCCAGTCAATGGGAAGGCTGATGGTGAAGGGAAGGGAAGGTTGGCTGTTTGGAAGGCTAATGCTTGGGAAATTAGGGAAAAATAAGGGAAATTAAAGTTTCTAAATTTTGGGTTTTATGATTTCAGAAATTAAGCTTTGATACCATGTTAAAGCTAGAGAGAAATAATAGAAAACCTTGTCTTATTAGACAGGTGATCATGTATTTATAAGGTATGGATCAATTGAGACTACTTAAGATAATTTTTTCCATTCAGACGGTATGCTGCCTAGATGAAGTGAAGTTCTCAGGGAGGTTGAGGTTTTACACTTTCAAGTTGAACCATGGTGGTATGAGAGGCAGTTTCCTCAACTTCAGACATGGTGAGTAGTGAACAAACTCAATTTTTTTTTTCACAAGAATAGTAATGACAATGGAGGTCAATGTAAATAGTACCAAATAGCACAATAAATAGTACCAAAAGCAGGACCAATAATATCAAAATAATACCAATTTTGAAGTTGCAATGAAGGCAATGGAGTCTTGACAATGAAGGCCAGGTATGGGTAGGCCAGAACGAGGCATTTAGGCAGCAATATGAAGGTGGAGTGTGGGGGTGCGTGCGGGGGCGAATGACAGGCGGCGTTTGAACGGAGAGCCGATTGGTGGTTTCTGAGCGTATAAGATATATGACCCAGGTGACTAGTCAACCGGATCTTAAGGTTCCAGAAAAGAGGGAAGATGTTAATGAAGGCCAACATTAAAAAATGCCTAAGGGTGAGGGCTCTGATACCATGTGGAAAAGAGAAATTGGAAAATAGAGAATGAAAAGTGGAATAGTTATGTATTTCCAATGATAATTACAAAGGAATAGCACTCTCAATATATACACGCCCTATGTATAAAAGGAAAGAAATTAACTCCTAATTACAAAATTATTCCTAATTACGATTGCTAGTTACAGAAGGATTAATTACCCCTTAATCTAAATCACTACACAGTTACAACACCCTAATTACAACCTTCCGCAATATTTCAGCAGGATATGTTATTGCATATTGTAGTATTCTAGTAGGATTAGCCGATTAGGATACTTGGTATCTATAGGATTTCTTATTTAGGTTGCCTATAGATAGGCCTCTAGTCATTTAGGAATATTACCCTAATTATTATTGATAAATTGATATATTAAATGTGTGTTTTTTGTTATTTTCTTTGTTCAAGTTCTCGCCCTACATCAATGGGCGACTCAAACAATCTTATTCAACTAGGATACTCCTATAAGATTGGATAATTCCACTAGGACACTACTATGGGATGAGGTATTCCAAGAATAAAACAACCAAATTTAAAACCCCAAGTTACTCATAAGTAAACCTAAATCCCCAATTGCAAATCCTAAATCTCAAATTACAAATATGTCATCAATTATCATAATTATCTTCTTCTCATACTTATCAGTCAGTATTTTTGCTTAATCCCTCATGGGAAATTGCTTTTCAAGATATTGCTAGTTAAAAAATGAAGTTAGAATAGCAATTGTTTGAGTGTAATTTTTATCCATCTTTTACATATTTTATAAAACTAACTCCAATTCCCCTGCCAAATAAGAATAACATTAATAAAATTGAATAGGGACACCTGCTGCAAGGATGAGAAAAGTTCCAAGTAATTTGGTGAAGAAAAGGAGCCGTGAACTGACAAATGTTTTTGAAGCCTTCACACCGTATACTGGAATAGAGGGCAAAGTGGAAAGAATTTGGATTACTGATATTGCATCTGATGGAATTCACTTGGTAAGACGGTAGTAGTAGTGCATCATTTATTATTTGCTTTGGGTTCTTATACAATTATTTCATCCGTTATTTGTTGCAATCAATACATATACGTGGCTGTAACTCGAGTCTTTGGTATATAGCATATGTCTGGTTATCCATATTGGCATGATATTAGAAATTAAAGGGTTTCTTTCTGTTTTTTTCTTTCTTCTCCCCACTGGAAAAAAAAAAAGCCTGGGCTTAGTGCGAATATAAGGTTATTTTCTCCTTGTCGTTTCACCTAATTTGCTTTATTAAGAGGTAACCCTTTAAAAACGCAGTTTTTTTTAACCACTGTAGTGTGTTTGAAATATAGTAAATCATGAGACTTAGTTGATTTAGCTGCAAAACTCTCTTGCTATTGTTCCAAGGACTTGAGATATGTCTTCATGACAGCTAGGGGCTGTGGAGAAGGGAGAGAATCTAGTTTCATAGCGTAGCCATAGGCTCAATCAGCCTCTTGTATGCCATACATAAAAGTGTGTCATGGGAGGAAGAAGCAATTTTTTCTTTCTTTGAAGCACCTCTTGTGATTGTTATATATATTGTGTCCATTTGTTTTCTGTATCTATCATCTAATTCAATTATTTTTCTAATTCCCAAGGTTGGTCATACCAAAGGATATATACAAGTTCTTGTAAATGCTCCAGATTGTATGCTGGGAACATCAGCTATGGTTAAGATAACATCTGCGGGGAGGTGGTCCGTCTTTGGGGAAGTGATAGAGACGGTCAAACTTACAAGTGACAATAGAGCTTCAAGTAAGGAAACACCTAATCAGGATGTGTCTTCTCTCTGCTGTAACTCACCCAAGACTGGTGGATGCTCAGAAGAGCCAGAATCTTGCGCCACTGGACATGACAGCTACTGTTGTCAGAGTACGTTAGAGAAGAGTGATGTTTCAAGAGACAGTGTGTTGCCCCAGAATCAAAACAGTCAAAACTTCGTTGGATGGATACTAAGGAAGCGGAAGCATCTGCACAGAAGAGTGGAAAGTGAAATTGCCTCAGGATCAATTGAAAAGCAAGACGGGACCCATGGGAGCAAGAGAGAGTGGAGCTTTGTAGATAAAACTCTTCTGGGTGGAATATTTGTCAGCATTTTGACGGTCATTGCTCTAGGAGTAGCTCTTATTTTAAGAGTTATTTGGTTGCAGTAATAAGGTTATTAAATTTTAACTTTTCCCGATTGCTAATCCTAAATTTTGACACAGCATCTGTTCTTTTCTGAAGCCTCGCCGCAGGTTTTGTTTAGCTTTTACAGTAGTTGACTAGTTTTATAATATGATGAATATGTATCCATAAATTTTGAAATTAGTTGGGACTCGATATTCACTTTCTTAATTTTGGCTGTTTCTTTGTGGTTGGATCCAACTTCCATGTTGAAGCCGCTTGAGGCGTGGCATCCTTCTGCTCCAGTTGGCTTGGCTCACGTGGGTGACAATGTTATTTGGAAGTATAAACTTCCATATATTATTAAAGTTGTAACATGAAGGATTCATGACTTTCGTAGCCGAAAAGAGTAAGGTGTGATTTACATGTACTGAGTTGGATATTTGCAGTTGAAATTGACAGGGCACCATGTCTATCGTTGCCGTTCTTCCTTCAAAAATCTAATAAATGGTGAAATATAAAAAAATAAAATAAAAACTCCTAATGCCCTTCTTTTCAAAGCAGCATAGGATTCGGATCCCATGAAATCAAGGGGGGACTTTATGGGATCCAGTTAATACGGCTAGTATTTAATGAATTTTTTTTTTTAATTTTTTATATGAGACATCTTTTGAGGAAATTTTTTTTAAAAAAAATGCAATAGATCCTGGTCATCCAGTTTATGTTGAATGGTCAAGATACCTTCAATTGGACCCGGTGAAGTTAAGGCCTGACTTCACCGGATCCAAATTTGCATATTTGACTTAGATGGCAATCACTTGAAGAATTTAACTGGTACTGATGGCATCTTCCTTCTGACTTTTCCCTTGAAGAGCTCGGCCGGGAGAAGGAAATCTTTGTTGTAATGGACCCTCAAAATGCAAGGTTAGCCCGGCCCTTTAATGGGTACGGGCTTGCTCTATGGGTTAAAATTAATTGTTGGCCCTTAGTGCCAACCATTACAAATCATAGAATTTTGTAATCGTAATACAAAATATACAATCTAATAATAAATACATCACTAAACAATTGAATATTACTTTTATCCCCTTTGATTTATTTTGGTGCATATATGTTTTTTAATATACATCTAAATTATCTGATAGATAATTATGTAGGAAATAAATTAGAAAAGTTAGTTAAAGTCACTAGCAAATATTAGAATTTAAGAACTTTTGTTCAATTTTTTGTTTAGGGGATGTTACCCTATAGCCCCAAATGTAGAGCTACATCTTCTTTTACTTTTTGAAAATAATTGAGTGTTTTTTATGTTATATATTTTTTTGAGAATTTTTTGAAATGTTTTTAGATTTTATTTTTGGGAATTTTTCACTTTGGGTATAGTTCATTCAATAGTAGTTTTTAGACTTATGTTTTTCTTAAGTAAAAAATTGTAGAAAAAATTCAAAAATGTTAAAAAAAATATGACATAAAAAACACTATTAATTTAAAAAAATACAAAATAAAAAATAAAACAAGTAAGGGTTTCGATAACAAAAGATGGGGCTACCACTTCTTTGTTCTGCTCTTTTGATCCAAAAAATTTGTTCGGCCTTAAGGACTTGGCCTAGCCTCACCCTAGTTCTAGAATTCGACATATGTTGAGGATTGAGGATTTTGATGTTAACATGGACTCAAACGTTGTTTGTGCTTGAACAATTCCTGAACAAGTGGAAACAAGTTCATCAATTTGTAAGTGTTGTGGCATACCGAGAATTTTACTTAAAGGCCTGTGGTTTGGAAATTTTTATGATTTGGGTTTATTATTTTTACAGAAAAAGAATTGATTGATAAGACGAGAAAAGAATACAGTAACAGAGGACAAGTAATCCTTCCAAGTATTGAAGAAAACAATTAATGAAAAAAAAAAAATCAAACATTAACTTAAGAGAACTTTCTAGTCCCTTTGTAAATCCATAAGGGACACCCCTAAAAAAAACCATGTGCTGACACTTAGAGAGACGCCCAAAAGACAACCCTTTCCCAAAGAAGATCTGGAGAAACTTTTGCTCAAAGACTCTTGCATTTCGTTATAACCATAGACACCATAATGCTGCAAAACAGGACACTTCCAAAGGACTTCTTGCTCCTTACTACACCCAAAACCCCTGAACTTAATAGTAGAAAAAATTATCTAAGTTTGATGGGCAAACTCACTATTCATTGAAAAGGCTGAAAAGTCTATCCCAAATCTGCCAAGCCACAGCACAATACTAAAAAGGATGACTACTTGTCTCTATACCATAACACATCACTCAAATATTCGGTGAGATAACCTTGTTGATCCTACGACTCTGAAGCAAATCATTTGTATTAATTTTGTTTAGTATCATAGTCCAAACAAAGCCTTCACCTTAGAAGGGGACTTGACTTTCCAAAACGATTTAGACAATTGCATTTCGAATTAAAAAAAATTAAAGAAGGAGTTACAAGTATATAACCCCAAAGATTCTAAACTTCAAATCTTTCTATCTGGTAAAGTAGAAACATGGAAAGGACCAAGAATATCCGAGAGCAAAGCAATGTCATCAACAACTATCAATAAGATTTCTAGAAAAATGAAAGTTCCAAGAAAGCCCAGCACTTTGCAAAGTAAAGAAATATGAAATTGGTGCATGGTGTAAAGTAGATAACTGATAGAGACGAGAAAATAATTCAAAAAAAGAATAATCACTTATCCACTAGTCCTCCCAAAGACGTAAACGAGTACCATTCCCTACTTTGTAATAAAATAGAGAAGAAAAGAAAGGATATACCTGAGAGAGGGACTTCCAGGGCCTTGCATGAGTAGCACCAATCCCTGCATTAGCATCCCAACCACTATGTTGAACACCATATTTTCTCCAAATCACCCTATGCCACAATGAGTTAGGCTCTAAAGGAAACCTTCTTAGCCACTTTGCCACTAGAGAAATGTTCTTAGATGCCAGATTACCAAAGACCCAAACCCCCATCTTCTTTAGACTTACAACACACCTCCCAACTGACCAAATGATCTTTATTATTCTACCCATCCCCAGACCATAGAAAATTGCGAATAATCCTCTCAATCCTATTTATTGAGAAACAAGCTCCTTAATCAAAAGCTTAGTTGGTACTTAATATTACCTAGTTTTGATGAAAGCAACACATTTTTGTGATGAAGGAGAATTATAAGAATCTGAGTACCTTGATTTTATTTGAAATCGGGTTTCACTAATTTTTAATCAAGAAAAGGAACAAAGAACTCTTATTTTTTCGCCTTGACCCATGTGCTGACTTGGTGCATTATAAAAATATATTTTGAGCTGACTTGATACATTATAAAAATATATTCCTAGAGCTCTCACCAAGTATCTTTTTAATAAAGCCTAAAAGATATTTTTGTCATAGATATTCACGAATACATAGTTTAGGAAATTTCCAATGGTTAAAAGTGCATTATCTCAGTTTTCCAAGATGCCAGGATTGAAAAACTACAACTGCAACAAGGAAACACATAAGCTGGCAGAACCAGTCACTATGCTGAATCTAAAATGAACTAGGAGTAAGCAAAACGGGCAAAACTTCAATGAAAATATACGAGAAGCCATTAAAGCTCTGGAAACGAATGTTGGAAGTGGTTGAACGGCCATGGAAGCATTCAGTGCGGTCCTAACGGCTAGAACTTTTCATTTTAAATGCAAGAGCTTTGAAACATTGAGAAGAAGAAGAAACCGATCGACCATTCAAAGAGGCTGAAATATTCTATTGTTCTCTTCAAACATTTGATCTCATGATTGGCTCAATTACTTCTGAAGAAGTTTTTTGTGAGCATTTATTCCACTATTATGTTGTAAGAAGCCTGGGAGAAAAATATAAAACTTATGGTTTGTAAAAGCTTGAGATAACTTTCTTTGGGTTAAGGTTTTGTAAAGGCTGAGAGTGCCTTTCCTACCGTGAGAAGTTTGGTTAGGTGCTTAGAAGAAAAACTCAACATAGGTTTGTAAAAGTTATGAATGCTTTTCTAGGATTGGGTTTGTAAAGGTTGGTGTGCCTCCCTGTTGTATAGTTTTCACCCTTATTTATAAAGCTCTTATTGTGTGCTTAAGGAGAGAACCTAGGATTCAATCTTTGGATATGAACCTCTACACATTGTGATGTTATTCTTAGTCTCTTATCTCTTTAAATTTCAGCACTGCATCATTCATTATTTTATGAGTTTCTTTTGAAAAACTTTGTTTTCTGTCCAGTTCACTATGTTTGAGCAAGCATCTTCGGTACTTAGAAAAAGAGAAAGAACATTTTTCAAACTTGTTTTATAAACTATCAAATTTTCATTAAAGTGTATTTGAAAACAAGCAAGCACCGTAGTTTGAAGTTGCTCATTCTATAGTTTCAATTTGGTGAACAAGAGCATAAATTTCCTTCACCCTATTCAACCCCCTTTCTTGGGTGCTAAACTCATTTGGACTAACACTTTGAGCTACCATAACAGGAATGTTGAACATTGAAAGATAGTAAAGTGGGATACTAGACAAGGATGCCTAAATTAACATGATTCGTACAACAGACAAATACAACCCTTTCCAACTATCAAGCCTTTTGACAATCTCTTGCTTTATTGGGTGCCCAAGAAAAGCACGTGGATTACACCCTAAAAGAACACCCAAGTAGGTTAGAGGTCATTGTAACACCCTATACCCAACCATCTTAACTGATTCTCTCACTGTCATATCTTTAGAAATGTTACTACGAAGGCGAACACCACCTCAAAGACTAGCAACATGGAAAGCCCATTATGAACATTTTCCTTATCCTCAGGCAAGAAAAGAATAGTATAATCTGCAAATTACAAAATAGAAACCTCTAAACCGTTCGTTCTAACCAACAAACCTCATATAATAGCAAGCATACGACTTAAGACATCCACAACAAGGGCAAACAAAAATTAAGAGAAAGGAGTCTAACCTGACACTACCCTCTAAACCAAAACTTAGGCTTACCATTGATAACAACAAAGAAAACAATAGAAGAAAGGCAACCCTTAATCGAATTCCTCCACATATCCCCAAAACCCTTTTGACACAGAACCTTATCCAAGGAACCTCAATTAATCCTATCACAGGCCTTCTCAAAATCTAACTTAAAAACCAATCCACATTGCTTATGGCGCTTAATGTCCTCAACAACTTCATTTGCAACTGACAAAACATCTAGAATTTTTTGACCTACTACAAAAGAACTATGATTCTCAAAGATAGTATCCTCTAGAACTGGCCCTAATCTTAAGAAGTGAACCTTCAATATGATCTTCTAAAGACTAGTCACAAGACTAATAGGCCGAAAGTATCTCACTTTAATAGACATATCCTTTTTTTGGCACAAGATTGATGAAAGTAGAGTTCATGCTAGTAGGAATTTTACCATTGAGAAAAAACTCTCGAAAAATGTTCATCAAGTCATCCTTCACAACGCTCCAATATGTTTGGAAAAAAGCCATATTGAAATCATCCGAATTAGGAGTTTTGTCCTTATCCATCTTCCATATCGTATCCCTCACCTCTTCTTCCTCAAAAGGTCTTACTAACCAATTAGCCTCAGAACTAGCAATAGGATGCCAATCTGCACCCTCAAGAACAGGTCTATTGCACAAGTCTTAGTGTAGAGCTCTTGATAAAATCGAGTTACTAGCCTAACTATAGTAGCCCCATCTCTAACAACCCTTCCTTTTCTCGATCTCTGACTAGTCTGCAATTATCCCCTGTTACTTTCAAGTTTATCCAAAATTTTAATCCTTGTATCTCTAAAAATCTCCCTATTCTAGATTTTCAATTTACGGTTCACAAACTTCAACTTTGTCATAAACTTATAACCCTCCCAACCTGTGACAGAACACTTCTCCCACCAAGTTTTAACTACGGAAAAAAAGAATGATGTTGAATCCACATATTCTCAAAACGAAAAGGAGTTGGACCCCACTTAACATTACTAGACTCCAGAAGAAGGGGGAAGTGATCAGACACAGCAGGTGGGAGAGTCTCTGAAATAAAGTCAGGAGAAAAAATCCTCCCAAATAGAAGTGACAAAAGCCTATCAATATGAAAAGATGTTACCTTCTCCTATTCATTGACCAAGTAAATTAAGCATTCTATAAAGAAAGATCCCTCAAGTCACAGTCCCTAATAAAATCATCAAAAGCTCCCACACCAGCAGTAATCCTATACTTGCCTAAATTTTTTGCTGGAAAATGAATCACATTAAAACCTCCTTCAACACACCAATGGGGACTGCACAACCCATGAACATAAGATAATTCCTCCCAAAAGAGAGGTATATTCCTAGGACAAGTAGGACCATAAACAAAGAGCAACCCAAAAGGACATATATGTCGATGCTTGTAAATGGGTCATGAACGTCTCGGTCCTGAGGTGGTGAGGTCGGTCGGTGCTCAGGCTAGTGTTATAACAGATACGTGCCTGCAGCTGGTCACCTCGGGCTGATCCCACAGTTCCCCTCCCTGTTGGGAACTTCAACAGGAGGTGTCTGGTCGAAACGATCGACCAAGTCTGATTTAGCGATGGACGTCCCATTATGATGTTGTAGGCTGAGGGGCAGTCGACGACCAGAAACTGTACCTCGGAATGGACCAGGTCGGGAAAGTCCCCCAGGGTCATTCGTAGTTTGACCGTGCCCTTGACCTCTACGTGCGCGCCGGAGAAACCGACTAGCGTACCCGGGTAGAAACTCCGAGCAGCGGCAGGTAGGTTAAGTTTAAGGTAGGTGCTGTAAAATAGCACGTCGGCCGGCCACAATTTTTTGGGGGCAAGTGTAGTGGACCCGGCCAAAGCCCATTAGCCAAGGGCCCAACTACCAGGCCCACTAAAGCCCAATCAACACCAGCCTATAAATACACCCCTCAGGTATGACTACAGGGGACTTTTTCAGCTCGGACATATTTAACTTTGACATCGGAGCGTAATAATCGCACCCAAGCCCTTGCTTACTTGTTTATAGGACCGACCTCGCTGGACCGACCCGACCACTACCGACCGACCTCACCACCTCAGGATTGAGACGTTCGTGACCCATTTACAGGCATCGACAATATACTTTAAGGTTGTTTATATATCATAAACAACCAGAAAATAAGAAGAGATGAAATGATAGCTTTTGGTATTTCAATTAAAAAGCTTTTCCTTTTCTCCTTGACAATATGGCGTGAAGACTCCTCTGTAGCACTCAAAATAAAACTTACTTTTTCTCAAGTGTTTCCCTCTCTCAAACTCACGGCCACTTTTTCTCTGTGTCACTCAAACCTCACAACCACTCTTTGAAAATTGCTCACCCAATTGTTACGGTACACTAGGGAGGGCCTAGGTTTACTATATATATTAACCTAACCCTAGGTGTTTTACGCCACTTAGGATGCTAATAGATAATATGTTACTTAATATAATATATCAATTAATAACCTCATTATTAATATGATATTAAATTATTTTATTTAACAATTAAATAAAATAACTTATAGATAATATATTAACTAATTGTTATATCAAATAACAATGGCATTATTAATTTGATATTACAATATTTTATATAACAATTAAATAAAACAACTTGGAGCTTTATAATTGGTTAATTATTAATGTGCTGGGGATTAAAATTCTAATAATAGAATTTTATCTACTATAAACCTCTTTGACCACTTAGTCTTTTAAAATCAAAATTAATTCCTTTATAGTGGCCAAAAATCATATAGGGATAATTATAGGTTATTTTATTTTCTTTAACCACTTAGAATTATTAATTTGAATAGACATTCATTTATATTGAAAATATCCTATCTAATTAAAACTTTTGTCTTAATTAAGACAAGTAATGTAAGATTTATTTTTGTCTTGTTAGGGACGAATTTTTCTTACATTATTAAGCACATTTAGGACAACATTTGCCCAATAATGCTTGTTTAAAATTGAGACAACTTTTGTCTCTTTTAAGATGTACAAAAAATATTAAGACAACTTTTGTCTGAACATAAGATAATTACTAAAATAGTAAATGCTGTCATTAAATCTCATCAAAATTATTCTTCTAACCTTAAATGAATTGAATTCTACAAAGCTAGATGGGGAGTCTATTTGGACATAGGAATTTCAAGCTCTAATAAACTTTGGATTATTTTAATCTTACTAAGACAATCTAAGTTTATTAACCATGATATCATTCCACCAAAGATTCATGGTTGCACCCTTGAAAAACCTAAAATTACAGTAAGTCAATATTTAATATTGATTGTCCAATTGCAAACCGAATGTTTGTTAACTCTCATAGGCATCCATCGACACAAGATAAAATTACCGTTTTATCCTCTATGTCCATTTTGTTCCCAAGCCTTAAATTTCATTTGATAAATAACCAGATACTTTTAGATAATATCTAAAAGACATCTTGAAATGATGAGTAGCTAATTCATCTTTCACTAGGCCTAGATTTGTCACATATATATCTTCCTGAAATTACTAGAAGTGTTGTTAGCACTATAATCTCAATTTCTTATATATATGTTCCCTGATGTTCATTCCATATATGACCCCAACCTACAAAGTTTTGACCAACGAGATACAATGATCATGCCCTTAATATATCAAAGACCATAGTGGAATTGAACACGAGTCCATATTTCATTAGGATTTCGGTTTTGCCACAAGTGAGTGCAAAAGTGTGAGTTTAAGTTCATAGTAACGGTATTAACTTGAACTTGATTTCTCACTTGATTCCTATTCATTTAATAGTGTCAATACCTAAAGTAAATCGCTTCAATGATTTGAGAATTATCACTCCCTTAGAAAATAATCTCATTCCTTCAATGGAGGTAATATAGACACTACAATCTTTATTGAATAAGGTGACCAGCTCTATTCAGTGACTGTGAATTATATTTTTGATTCATCCAAAGATGTAAATCTCTTTTGTATAACCTTTATGGAATTGTATCTTTCCTTATATAGAATATTGGTTCCTTAATAGCTAAAACAGGAAGCTTACATCATACACTCTTTATTTAATTATAAAAATGTATTTACAACATGATTATGAATAAACTTGCTTTCTAGGGAAACATATTCCTAATAGATGTTCCCACCGAATGGTTTGCTTGGGTTGCACAATATTTTGATCTTCAGAGAATTGCAGAGACCTAGAAAGTATCTCTTGCTTCTTTTCACCTAGAAGGGGAAGAAAATTATTGGTGGCAGTGGATAAGTCGTACTTACAAGGAAGAAGGTTGCATCATTACATGGGAGGTATTTGCTAAGGAATTGTTGGCTCATTTTGGCCCAACTGAGTGTGAGGATTTCGATGATGGTTTAACAAAAATAAAACAAGAATGAACTCTTTGTGACTACCAGAAAGATTTTGAAAAGCTATGAAATCGGGCGAGGGGTTGGCCTCAGAAAATGTTGGTAAGATCCTTCATGGGTAGTTTGAAACCTAAAATAGCTGAAGGTATACGTATGTTTAAGCCACAAACATTGAAAGAAGCCAATAGCTTGGCACGAATGCAAGATGAGTAATTGGGAAGGTAGAGGCGTCTGATGCATCTTCCATCTTCATCAAATAGACAACTAGTTTCTCCTTCATCGTCTCTAGGAACATTGATGACACTGGTTAAGAGGTTAACATGGGAGGAAATGACACGTTGTTAAGCCGAAGGTGATGTGAGCAGTCCAGGAGCATGTGCACGTGAGAAGCATGAAGATTTTTTGAATATTCCAAGTGGTCCAATGACAAGAATGAGAGCAAAGA